>RPOG01002980.1:0-75558 GCA_008086565.1 Thalassoma bifasciatum | reverse complement strand
TCCTCCTCTTATCTAGTCCACATCCAGACATGCCGAGCCCTTATGGTAGTGTCAGTGCTGCTGGGCTTTATCGGGATCATCGTCAGCGTGGTGGGCATGAAGTGCACTAAGGTGGGAGATAACAACCCAGCCACAAAAACCCGCATTGCTGTCACCGGAGGGATTCTCTTTCTACTCGCAGGTGGGTCTCTGCTCTCTTCTCTGCTCTGTTTGTTCGCACCATCACATTCACAGCAGCATTTGCTAAAAAATATTGCATCAAGGAAGAGATGCTTGGCATTTTTCTGGGCTGGATATCTCACCGGGGGTCTTCGTAGTAATTAGAGTCCCTGCTGTAAACAGGAAGTGGTCGTTTGAGAGAAATTAGCTGCTGACCTCAGATAAAACCACATGTCCAGAGGAGAAAACTAACTGAGCAATGACTCCACGTTACACAAAGATACAATGAAAGCTTTCAGGCTTGATTCATTCAGAGAATTTATGCTCTGTTTCTAATCTTTCCTCCTTCTTCAGGACTATGTACACTGGTGTCTGTGTCCTGGTACGCCACTCAGGTGTCCTATCAGTTCTTCAACCCAAACACACCGCCTAATGCCAGGTATGTAAAGCCATTTTACATACCATTTTAAACGATTTTAACCCTTTAAGTCACAAAATTGCGATGAGTAACATTGCTTTACTTGACAAGCCAGAGCTCCAAATATGATGCCTCATGTAGTTAGTACTTTACACCAGGAGATGGACATTTGTAACTTCAATCGGAGCAATATTTGTGAGTATGTTTCTATTAGAAGTTTTGGAGTTTGTAGAGTTGGAGACCATCCCCCGGTCGAGGAGAATAGGAACGTAGCACAGAGCAAGACAACAAACTTTAACGAGTGGTCTGTTCACCGTTGACAAAGTTCTTCATCAAGTAGTATTTGACTCAGATTCTGAAGGGGAATATTCACCCTCTGATGAAGATGTTCAGTGTTCCAGTGAGACAAAGCGGCACATACTGGAGCTGATACTTTGCTTCACCATGTCTGGGGTGGCTGGTGGGTGTCGCAGAGTTGGCCAAAAAAACTGGGGGTAGCGGGATTGTGAAGAACTGTGGGAGTATTGGCAGATGGGGTAGAAGCCACAACTGTCACTTTATCTTAATGGATGTTTACAGGACATTTGCAAAAGTTATGTAATCCCATATGGCTGACTGGTGATGTCATAATATGCAAATTAGATGGGTGACTTTACCCCCATAGCAAACTTTAGGTCTTACTGATGATTTTTCTCATTTGCAGTATGCCCTAATAACCATTTTCAAGCTACAACCTTTTGAAGAAGAGATGATTTCAAAACTGAATATTCTATTTAAAAAACTGTACCACCTCAAGGGTTAAACATCAATGTCCCCATTGGGTCTGAATCAGCAGGGGGTTCGTTATGTTATCTTCCACAGGGAGAATTTTATTATGTGGTTTTAGCCCCAAAATGCTAACAGATTCATTCTTTTGATGATTTGATGAACAATTATGTTTTCAGGCTTTAGAGTCCTGTTAACAAATGATGAAAATGTAGCTTTTGTGGCTTTCAGATTACACAGGTGCAATATTACTGTATGTAACACTGTCACATGCAAGAGTATGATTTCGCATTAATTAGCCTAACAGTCTGGTCGATTAACAGATTTATAGCCTAACTTTCAACATATTGTTCTGTAGATTTAAAGCACAGTAGATCAACATTTGACAAAAATAAACAGATGTAAAGATTTTAAAGGATTAAAATGTCGAAAATTCATCCAAAGTTTACAGTGTATGTAAAAGACAGTATAAATCTTGAATCTCAAAAAAATCTCTCAGTAAATTGTAACATGGGACTTAAAAAAATAAGAAGCAAATCAAAAAGTTAAGCCTTGTGCAAGTCACTCTGCATATAACAAGCCAAAAAAGTGTTGCATAATTGTGCCACAATGAAAAATGAGAATGTGTAGAGAAAGAGAAATTGACAGAGAGTAGCTGCCTTTGAAGAAACTCTTATCTGTGTTGTGTTCATGGCACTAAATGATTCAACATCTCAACTCTTCCTAAAGCTAAATATGTAACTTTCTTGTTACATTCAGTAGCAAAATTCTGTCCCTCGTTCTTCTATTGATGAAATTGATTTAAAGTGTATTTCTTTATTAGGGTTACACAATTCTAGAAATTGTAAAGTCAAAAGGTTTTCATGGGAGCCTACAATGAGGAACTAGCAAGGCTACCTACATTGTAGCATCATTTTGGGAACAACAGTTTTCAATGCAAGTTCACATGAATATCTCTGCTATTCCTTCATCACGTAACAGGACATTGCTAACTGCAGGACTCCCATCATGCACTGGGTATAATGCCCACAGCTGAAATCATTTAAGGCACCACCTGAGAATGACACAAAGTCAAGTATGTGTTGATTCAACAATTCAGAATATAATATTATATACAAATATTTCCACATTTACAAAGCTCAACTTCTCATGGAAACTTTCTTGGAGTTTCAACTGTAGTCTTAATTTATTAGCAATGTTTTACTCTCGTTCAACAGTGAATTGTGGTCAGTGCTTTAGGATTCACAGAGCTTTTCAAATTACAAAGTGATTAGTCAACCAGGTGACCTCCTGTTTAGAAAACATAAGGCTGAAATCTACAGTTCATCAGGGCGAACCAAAAAAAGATAATTAAAGAGAAGAAATAAACCTTTTCACAGCCTGGTGCAAAAGGTTATTTAAACTGAACAGCCCATTTCTGTAACTAACCAACTCTGCAGTGTGGCTCCTGGTGACTATTTGCTTCAACCCATATGAAGTTTCATCCATTTCTTGTACAGTTCGTACTTTTAACTGGCTGAAACTCAGCCCGTGCTACTTCTAAGCCAAAGAAAGCTTAATTACTCATGATTGTTTCCAAGTGTGATGAATAAATAACAATAAATAATATAAATGCAAGTAGCTTCATTAGCCCAAATATAAGGAAAAACGATCAACATCAGCTTTTTAAATTTGACAATTACACTTGACAAAAGCTTCTGAATGTCAAGTAGGGGTAGGACTGGATAAGTTGTATCACCTTCATCCTGCACCCTTTCGGACAAGGCATAATTTCCTATCTTGTTATAGAGCTTTTTTCTTTTCTTTCTTTTTTGTTTTGTTGTTTTTTTTTCTGACAAAGCACATTGTACAACGGATTTACTTTGGTTTCTTCTAACCTGTTCGAATAAATGCAATTTTTTTTAAAAAAAATTGCACAATTTTGAGAGGGATACTTTCTACGGTGAATATTCACTGTTTTTAATATCTTTTGTGTATGAAGCGAAAGTTCTTGATGCTATGAGAAAGGAAGTGAAGCAGTACAAAGACTGACAGAAGCTCTGACTGTAATGTCTCTCTCCTCTTTCTCCCACAGGTATGAGTTTGGCTCAGCTCTGTTTGTAGGCTGGGCGGCAGCCAGTCTGACAGTCCTGGGCGGCTCCCTGCTGTGCTGCTCATGCTCTAAAGACGACATGCGAGGGCAACAATATTACCGCCAATCACAGCCTTCCACAACCAGGGAGTACGTCTAAACCCCCACTCCTTCCAACAGCCCCCCAAACAGAGAGCATTGGACACGCTTGGCTCCACCTCCCTGTCTTTTCTCAAATCATACCTGTTTAGGAAAACCAAACAGTGCAGTCAAGCTACCTACAGACAGACAGACAGGTGCTAGCACAGGTGCTCACACAGGACACACAGTGTAGCTCAGAGATCCACAGGGACAAAGCCAAAAACACACAACAGAGAAATCATTCACTCACAGGCATCTTCACACCTTTAGGTCCATCATGTACTCGTCCTGAGAATGATGTGCTTGTTTCATTATCACTATTTAGCTCATTTACCTTCATGATATTAATCTACTTTAAATTAGTACAACACAAAATCACATGCACTCATCAGAGATACACAGCTCTCATAGATGTAGGACTTTTGCAGTAAGCTGGAGGTAAAGAGAGAAGAATCCCAGGAGACTCAGAGAAAATGAACGTGGAGCTGGATAACAGCACTGATCTTCTGATAGCATGTCCTCTGCTTCCTGGTTGGAGCTGCACCTTTGGTTTGCCTCCATACTGTTCTGTGTATTCACTCTACACTGGTGTAGTTCTGTTGTGTAAAGCAGGGGCTCATCCACTTATAAACAAAAAAAAAAATGTGTGAATTTCTGTAGTGGCTTCTCTACTGTTGTGGGAGAAACAGAGGTTAGTTTGTACAATCTGACCCCAAAAGAAACGCCTGTGATTGCAGAGGACACGGACTTCACCTGCTCTGACTCTAAGCATTTCTGCAGCAGTTACACAGTGAGAAACAGGCTCGAGGCAGAGGTGTTTCAGCAGTTAGTTTCACTCTGAGGCATATAAATTGTTAGTGGTACCCGATTTCAAGCAAAGAGAATAAAATAATGATGTGCCCAAAAATTTTTTAAAAAGCTCAGCTAGAGTCCAAAGATTTTTAGGGTAAAGGTTTTGGCGCTTGTTCCAAAACAATATGAATAAAATTAGGTTCATTTTACTTATCCCGGGGGTCAGCAACCTTTGACACTAAGAGCCAATCAGACCCATTTTTTAACAAAACAAACAAAACAAAAAACACAAGGAGCAGCAAATCCTTTTTGACATTTTAAATGAAGATAAGACTGATTATATTGTTTATTGACCTTAATGCTATAAAAACTCTAGTGTGTTGTTTATGAAATAAATAAAACGGGTCCATAGAAAATGTAATTTTAATCCTGTGGGTTAACATTTTGAAATCTGAGAAACAAAAACAAAAAAAAAACCCACACTAGATTGAAAGTCTTAAATATAATGTTTAGAGTTTATATGAGTCCTCCTCCTATTCATGATGTAGTACGTTGAAATAAACTTGTTTGTCTACAACAGGGATGTCCTAAGTCAGGCCTTGGGGCCGATTGTGGCCCATGGTCTGTCTTCATGTGGCCCCTAGATTTCATTTTACAATGCATTAATTTTGTCACTTTAATGAATCATGTTCCAGTTGTGTACATTTACAGTCACATTCAGGTGCTTGAAGAAAAGCTAAATATATCTGGTGACGTTTCATAAAGATTTGGACTGTACATAGGCTGGTTTTATAAAGCTAAAGCCCAGTCAATCTGCAAAAAATTCACAACTCTTGCAGCTGATGTGTTGATGCAAAAATGTCCTTTGTGAATTGTTGAGAGTTAAAAAAAAAACACATAAGAGGACATAGGACTGAATTAAAATTATGACGAAATAACAAAAGTTGACGTGTAAAAATGGTGAAGAATGCACGATCAGAAATATTTGGGGATATTTTTTTTTAATATAATTGTCTTTGAATTAATTATTAATTTAAAGAGTAAACTTTGAAAGAAAGTGGACAATTTCACTAAAACAATGCAAAATACATAGTTTCAAAATACTTGATAAAATCGTAAATCTAGCCTGTTAATGTGACTTGTGCTCCTGAATCTCAGCGTCTGCAGGGCTGTAAGTGTCTGAGTGACTTTTGGAGGTTGTGAAGCACATTCTAAGCCACAAAACAGATAAATAAATAAAAACAAACATGTTGTATTTTAATGTTTCAAGATCAGAATAATCTTCAAAGCTAGAATCTAAATTTTAAAATCTAACAAACAGAACTTAAATACACTTGAACTCAATATTCTTTATTTTCCAAAGCCACATGGAGCTGCAGTGGGTGAAAGCGCCTCATGCAGCTTTAGACCCGCAAGTTATCAACCCCTGATTTATCCTGTTAAGTCATCATTAGAATTTGATAGAACTATTCTGTTTGTCCCTGAAGCTCTTTTGGACTAGTTTTAATTGTTGACTCTAATTTAAAACACATCACTCAGTTCCAGCCCAGCTGAAAAGTAACTTTGACTAAAAAAGACTGACCGTACCTGAAACAACAATTTGTTTTGACTGGACAACAGCTCATATGACTCTTAATTAACGTACCATAAAAAAAAAAAAGATGCATATTTGTGGCTGTCATCTTCACTGCAGGAGGAAATAGTTGGGTCAGGTTGATGTGGTAGTTCGAAAACAAAGAGAACAGATTGAGTAATTAGAAACATATGAATCTCTTCCCAGGAGACAAAAGTTGTGGATTAACTAGTTTATACTCTGAAGTATGAGAACATGTTGTGTCTGTGGTTTTGGTCGAAGGAGAGCCTGTGAAAATGATGACAAAGAAGTTCTGTGGTCCTGCGTCACATAGTAATAAATTAAGAAGAGCCCCATGTGGAAAACAACATGAACTGCAGGAGTGGAGGTGAACTGCTGGTAAAAAAATGTGTCTGTTTAGTTTTACTGAGTTTGAACACTGTTGATGATCAACACTTCACACTTTCAACCTGAAGGTTCTCATCGACACGTCACCATTCACCACTGACTAACAGCATCATTTATCATCCATACTTTCATTTTATTATTTCTACATAAGCTATGTCACATACTTCTCACACAACTCTAATCATCATAAGCTTTGAGACACTAGTAGAGTCTGAAACATGACTCCACAGACGGACCATAAGCTAAAAATATGCTCAAAGCTGATTTACACTAGTTTAACTTCACTGTTCCACAAACCATGACTACTACAGATGGTACACCAGGAGTAAGCAGCTCTTTAAAAACTCTACAGCCAGTACAAATTGGCTCTTGAGTTCCCCCCTTGGTACTCTCTCTTATTTGTGTTTTCCAAAAGAGCCGGTCCATCACTCGTCCAGATAATAAAGCCATTAAGGTTTCTCAGAACTACCCCTCATCCCCTCATTTCCGGGTCAGACGGCCTCTCTTCTTGGTAGACTCTTGTTTGTGGAGTGCTCTGTTGTTCACAGATTGTGGGGGTTGTAAATGTATAGGAAAGTCCTTGTGCCCTTTACATAAAGGGGGCGTCACTGGCCTGTCAGAAGCAGCTGTGCTCTGAATAGGAGTCGCACAAAAACAAGAGTGACAGAGTGACCTGCACGGTTATGTGCTTGGAAAATATACATTGGGAAAAGATATTTTGGGAAAGAAGCTCATTTGTTGCTTTATTGGGTTTTATCAGTGTGTCCTGAGTAAACACCCTGTGGTCCATAGTGGTCACTACAGTGGACACCTTTCTAAAAGTTATTTACTCCTAAATTCAATGGTTCATGTGGTGGAAATTCATATTAGCCTATGTCAGGATATTTTTATTCTTCTTAGGGCCTGAAAAAACGTTTTCAATTTTTTTTCCAAACATATATTTAAATTTTTAAAAAAGTTATGGACAAACATTTGAGGGTGAAAAAGCTTATAAACTGTGAATTATTCAGTGTTAAAATGAGTCATAATGTTTCACAAAGCATTAAAAAAAGATTATTCATGAAATTACCCAAAAAAAAAAGAAGTCATATTTACATCAAGTTCACACTGTTTTATGTTGAATGCTCAGTTACAAATATTTTTAAAAAAAATGGAAAACTTTTTTTCATGCCTTAAGACAAATAAAGACACTGAAGGGAAAAATCCTGACACTGACTTTCATAATTCACACATCAGAGGGTTAAATCAAAGAAAATCCCATTTCTCCAAACCTTAAATCTACTCTTAAAAACCTTTAATTCCATGTGTTGTGTTCCCCTTTCATCATCACTCCTTATATTTATTTGACTCATGTAATCCTTTTGGCCAACATGTAGCAGCATCCTGCATTTTCTTTCTAATTTACTCATTACCCATCGCCATCCTCTTTCTCCTTTTTCTTTCTGACTCTTCACGGCTGTTGTGAGAATCTGAGAGGTCTTGATGTGTCTCTTATTTCCCCTCACGTCCTCTAATCCTGTTCTTCTCTGACTGTCTTCTTCTCTCCTCTAATTCAGGGCAGAGTTGTTGAGTGAAACTAGTTTCCCTGACTGATCAGCCCCCGCCTTTTTATCGAGGACTGTCCGACTGTCCAACCACTGTCTTCCCCCCCTTTTTTTCCCTGTTACTTCTTAGATTCTCCTAAATTTGGACCTCTTGTAGCAGAATATTCCCCCTTTTTTCCTCCATACTTTGGCTGCACCTTATCAGTTTGAAAGGGAACCAAGATGCTTTCCCTTGGCCCCTTTATTCCCTCACCTTCTGAGCCTTTTCTGTAAATATGGACTCTTTAAGGATATGTGATCTGACCTTCTTTTTAAGAAATGAGACGGCCTCCTCCTTTTCAGCTTGTCAACCACGCGCCACACCACCCACGACCCCTTCTGCCCCGAGTAGTTAACAATGTGTTGAAACCCTTTGTGGTTTCATTGCTCTGATTCACGAGTTCACTGATATCCTATGACCTCTGGGTTTTTATTTCTATTTACTTTCTCCTTTTTATTTGTAAATGTCTCTTTTGGGTTTATTTTGTTTGCTGTGACTGTACTTTGACTGAAACGTGTCTTTTTTTCCCTTTTGAATTGCAGAGCAAATGTTAAAAGTACCCCACCAGAGAAAAGGGAGCAGTACTTGTAGTTTGGGAGAGTCTTCTGGCCTTTCCATGGTTTAGATTCTGTCAACAGGCAAAACCCTCTCACTGAGGAATTCAAAACAGACAAACAAACACTGTTTGAGAAAGAAGTTACCAACACAAATTAGATTCTCTTTTGATGTAAAATTTCTTTTTGAAGGTCCTGAGGTATCATTTTGAAGTGGATTGACAAAGCTCATGTCCTTGTCTTGTCTGTTTTGTTGACTTTGGGAGAGACTTTCATTCAGGGTATGTTTTCTATAACAATGTTAAAAATGCCCAGGTGTATATACCAGCTTCTTTTTTTATTATTTTACTACATATATAATGTTTTACTACAGTGCCTTATAACACATGTTTGTGCACGTTTGTGTTTTGCCTTCATGGATTCTTCATAGTCTCCCATTTTGTCCACACTTCCTCTGCCAGCATCTCTTTATGCCTTTTTCTATTGTTGAAATTCTGAAAAATGAATGTGAAACTATTCTTCAGTACCACTTATGAAAGAACAAACTCATACATACATTCAATAGATATCTTCAGCATGGTGCCTTATGCCACTGTTTGTAAGACTCTGTGTGCCTGCTTCCATGTAGCCTGGATTGAGGATATACCCGTTAGATTTGTTTTGTTTTTGAGGATTTTGTGTGAATGACGGAGTCGTTGTCTTATTGACTCTAAGGATGTACTGTACTGTGTGCTGTCTCCTGTACTAAGGAACACCAGTTTGCTGAGTGTTCAAAAGCCCTTCTGATGCCTGCATTTATTTACCATGCCAGTCCTTTCTCTAATATTTACCTCCTCCATGTTGTGTATCATCTCATTTACAGTATACCCCTGTCTGTTTCTTTTAGAATAAAGTAAACAGAGACATAAACTACCATCTGCCTGAGTCATTACTTCATCTGTTGTTTCCCAACTTTTTGCCCTCGCCTGACATGGTGC
Source organism: Thalassoma bifasciatum (assembly GCA_008086565.1). NCBI lineage: Eukaryota > Metazoa > Chordata > Actinopteri > Labriformes > Labridae > Thalassoma > Thalassoma bifasciatum. The sequence continues at coordinate 66,116 of RPOG01002980.1, read as the reverse complement.
CAGCTCCCCCCCTACTCGTTCCTCCTCTCCAGATCAAATACTTCTTTTGCACCCTGTTGTTCAATAATTGCAGACGTGGAATTCCTCTTCTGCTCCACTGGACTGTGGAACAATCTCTGCAGTAGACACACAAAGTTAACACCACTGCTACATCTGACAACAAGGCTTGAACTCCTCTCTTTTGTCAAGAAACACAAGTTAATTTAGCTTGGTTAACTTTGTTCGTCTTGAGAGAAATCTTTCATTTATGGTTTCATGAAGGACAGGTTTGGATTTATTTGTCAAATCAAAGTATTTCACAAGACAAGCAATTTTCAAAATTATAACCTTATACTTTATTGTAGTAAAATGTTGCTCTAAACGTGATGGTGTGTCAGCTATTTCAAATATGATCTTTTTATATGAAGAGAGATGACCACGATGAGAGGTGGATGACTACTGATTTTATTTTATTTTTTTATTTAACCTTTATTTAACCAGGTAAAAAGACCCATTGAGATCAAGACCTCTTTCACAAGGGTGACCTGGCCAAGAGGCAGCAGCATCATATTAAACAAGACAATAGCAAACAAGAACAACAACATTTAAAATGATAAAATAAAAGCAATTTGATAATCTGATACAGATGAGACAGAAACACTTTCTTCAAATTGTACTTCCACGTCTTCCTTGTCATTTTTTTAAAATGTTCACAACCATTGAAGTACAAAATCTACTGTACCAGCTTAGCAGTGGTGGGAAGAACAGTATTGGTATCGATGGCATTGTTTTTCAGTCATGGGTAAGCTCCTCAAAGGTAGGGTCTGCAGGATTTTCCTAAAAAAATAAAATGTGAACATTTACAAGAATAATCCGGCTCAATCATCATCTACAGGCCTCTATACATGTGTGTTATTGTCTGTGTCTGCCTCGACCTTCTCTTCTGCCTGTACATTGATGTTTTGGTTGACTCGTGACAGTAGGCGTGGTGATCCCAGCCAATCACAGCTCTCAGTGCACACATGACGATAATGAGTGGGGGAAGCTTTCCCACTTGAGACAGCTTCAGGATGATGCAATATTTTCAGAACACCTCATTTACCTGCAGGACGCCAGGTGTACGGTGCTTGACTCTCTTCCACATAGAAATATGATGCTGCAGGTGCATGCTGGCTTAGCGAGTGTGTTCATGTATAGCGACAGTCGGACGCAATGGTCGCTCACTTCCGCTGGCACTGAGCTATGGAGGAGGGGCCATGGCTTTGGCTCAGTGTCAGCTGCTGCGCATGCTCACCACCTCGACCGTAGCTAATAACATGGCTAACAGTCGTAGCTTTGTAAACACACCATGGACTGTAAAAAAAAACAGCCCTGTGAGCACCTGCAGCATCGGGTGAGATAAACTCAAGAGTCGTGTACCTGACTTCATGCAGGTAAATGATATGCTCTGAAAATATTGTATCATTCTTGCTGTGTTACAGCTTCTCCCACTCGCTAACATCAACACACAAAGTCACTTGCGCACATGGTGCAACCTCCGCTCTCTGCCCAGAATCCCAAGTCAAACAACGCAATAAGAAAACAGGCGAGGACAGGGGTCTACAAGGGGGTGAGGCACACACAGACACAGACACTGACACTCATGTAAAGAGGCCCAGAGATGATGATGGAGCAGCATTATTCCTGTAAAAAGTTATATTTAATTCTAGGAGAATCCTGCATACTTCACCTTAAACAGATTCCACACACCTTGACTGAGGGTAGGAAAACAATTTAAGCTCTCTTGAACAAATGGCCCAAGTCATGACTTTTGGAAAATGATATTTTTGCTCATTGTAAGCTCTTCAGGATGGGCCCCACCTCTGCTCAAATGGTCAACATCTTAACTGAAATTTTTTGTTACATACTCAGTTTTGATATGTGTAAACAATCAGCAGAGGAGTGTGTTTAAATAAGGCCGTTTTGGTGAATAAGTCACAGTTAAGACTCCAGCGATGGGAACAGAGTGTGGACGTGAAATCTCACATACACCTGACATGTACAGATGCACCTACACCACCAATGACTATGCACTCTGTTCCACAACACTGGTGTGCACCACTGACACCATTTATGACCATCATGCAAAAGAAAACAATCTCTCCACAGGGAGGTTTGCTCCAGTTGAGCATGCACTATGTACTGGTAGTAGTATTTTACAACAACTATGAATTATGTACTGACATGAAAATCACATCCAAATCAAACACTTGTGTCATCATTTGTCTCTTTCATATTGTACCACTATCCTCCAGAAGGACAAGAATGATAGTTGTGCTGGTTGGCAGCAGTTTGTGGCAGAAATCGAATCTCTGTGAATGACTGATAATGAATAAACATGCATTTGATTTGAACTTATGGCTGATTAGGGATGTACAGCAGTGAAGAAGCTCTATAGATAAACTGTAATCATTATTACAACGACTTCACTTGTTTTATTAGTGAAACATATCATTCATATTGAGGAGGAAAGGAAAGTCATGAATGCAAACATGATGCTTTTAAATCAAGAAAAGCACTCAAGCAACTAAACTTTTGTATCATGTTGGCATCAAAGTACGCATATTTAAAGAGGGGTATAGTGCTTTTTGCAAAGCTTTATACTGTCCCTTCTGTACCCCCTGTGGTAGCTATACAGATTTGTTTTCCCTCTCTGGTGTTTTAGAAAGCACTTATTTCAGCCTCTGTCTGGATCACTGAATTTCTCCTGCTGTCTCTTTAAGGCTGTACAAACCCCTTTCCCTCTGATTGGCTGATGGGATGCAGTCCAGATGTAGTTCCAATCTGATGTCCACAGTCAGCTAGATGAAACCTGGACTTTATTATTAATTTATTTTATTGTTTTATTCGTTTAAGTTATCATCCTCTCCCACACTTGATAACTGCTTCGTTGTATTGTTGCAGCCGTATCAATTCATGATTATTATCAGTCCTATTTTTCATAGTTATAACCACTTAATTTTAATTTTTTAATGAATTGCGCATTTTTAGCTGTTCATCATTGTCATTCTAACTTTTGGCCTTGCTGTTATTATCCTCTTTATTATTTAGTCCCTGTTTTATCTCACTAATGTTTTTTTTTTTTTTTTTTTTTTTTTTTTTTTTTTTTTTTTTTTTTTTTTTTTTTTTTTTTTTTTTTTTTTTTTTTTTTTTTTTTTTTTTTTTTTTTTTTTTTTTTTTTTTTTTTTTTTTTTTTTTTTTTTTTTTTTTTTTTTTTTTTTTTTTTTTTACTGTTTCTATTGACTCTTTTACCCCTACTCTCTGGTTTTCATTGTGTCAGCGTAGTGTTCTTGTACTACCTGGGTTCTCTTCTCCTTCTGTTTGGTCTGCATGTTTGATTTTTGTGTATTTTTCAATTCAGTGTTGTTCCCTTGTCTGTGTCTGATATATAGTTATGCAAACTATGAACTTCTATCGTGTGAAACGAAAAGCTGAAGCCACCCACACCCATCTGATCAGTTTATACTCTCCTCAAATTTTAGGATCATTTTGCTTCTGATTATTGTCAGTGCTTCTTCTGGATAATACTGACGGAAAGTAATGTGACGGCCAAGCTCAGGTTTTATTTCTTCATTAGCAGGGTGTGGTTGTGGTTGCATTTTTCCCCCTCCAATTTAACAGTTGAAGAAAGTTATAACTCAATTTTGTCCTAGTTTGATCAGAGTCTGTAGTGTAATTGCTCAGCTGCTTCACACACACACACACACACATGCATGAGTCAGAAGTTCAACGTCAAAACTACTCCTGCCTCGAGGGAAAAATAACAACAAAGTTAATTGCGTGGAATTGTGTGTAACCAGAGAATGATATGAATCCGAAAAAGTCACTCACTGAGCTGAAACCACAAACCAAACAAAGTGTATCTGGCTGGATTTGATTAGGGCTGTTTATGACAGTGGGGAGCTGCAGCACAGTCCTCCTGACAGACAGAGGGCAGCAGAGACCTGCAGCAGCCTGAACAAGCCAAGGATGGAGTTCAAAGGTAAACACACAGCAGTAAAGCCGAGCGGCAACCTCCGGTCTGAAAAAATGAGACAACACGGAAGTGCTAAAAAGCTGCTGTTCCTCAAGTGACCGCTTGAGGCTGGCTCCAGAAACACCGGAAGTACTGTATTAGCAGACGGGAAAAAGGCCATTTTCAGAGCCGAAATTAGCGTCTTTAAAGCCTGGTACAAACTCTCTCTCCCGTCTGGATCGCTAATTTTGCTAACGGCTCCCACTGTGAGGGGGGTGAATTTTTTTCTAACTCTGCCGTTTGGAAGATATTAGGACTAAGAGCTTACCCAATCAGAGCCACAGCTCAGATCACGTGACTGACGGGCGCCCAATAGCTGTGAGTTTGGGCACTCGTCACTCGTCCCATTTCCAATATGGCCACGCCCGCCGTTTAGCCTCAAAACAGAGCTGCAGTAACAGACGGGTGACGTCACGGAGACTACGTCCATGTTTTATACAGTCTATGAGTAAAGCTGACACAAGTCCCCTAAAACAGGAATATTCGCATGTAGAAATGGTACTTAGGATCCAATGTAGCATGTTTGATTTGTGTTTTTATGGCGCTTTTCTAGTTTGAGCTTCCATATTCACTACCTGGCCAAAAAAAACGTCACCACCAGAAAAGAAAGTCACACTCTAATATTTAGTTGGACCACCTTAAGCTTTGATTACAGCACACATTCACTGTGACATTGCTTCAATAAGCTTCTGCAATGTCACAAGATTTATTTCCATCCAGTGTTGCATTAATTTTTCACCAAGATCTTGTTTTGATGATGGTAGAGTCTGACCGCTGCACAAAGCTTTCGCCAGATCATCCCAAAGATTCTCAATGGGGTTGAAGTCTGGACTCTGTGGTGGCCAATCCATGTGTGAAGAAGATGTCTCATGCTCCCTGAACCACTCTTTCACTATTTGAGCTCCGTGCATCCTGGCATTGTCTTCTTGGAATATACCCATATCATAACGGGAGAAAAAACCCATTGATGGAATAAAACCTGGTTATTCAGTATACTCAGGTAACCAGCTGACCTCATTCTTTGGGCACATACTGTTGCTGAACCTAGACCTGAGCAACTGCAGCAACCCCAGATCATAACACTGCCCTCACATGTATGTACAGTAGGCACTAAGCATGATGGGTGCATCACTTCACCTGCCTCTCTTTTTACCCTGATGCACCCGTCACTCTGGAACAGGGTAAATCTGTAATCTGTTATATACATAGAAATAAGATAGATAGATAGATAGATAGATAGATAGATAGATAGATAGATAGATAGATAGATTGATAGATAATTCTTTCTTGTTCATAAAATGCGTTTCGACAGTCATATCAAGTTGTGGTTAGCACCAGAATATTGAACATGAGCAACACAGAAGACAAAAAAAAATAAAAACAACAACACAAAGACAGTAACATAAATATGGAAAATAATTAAGTGAGCTTGTTGAGGATTCAGCTGGATGAAGGAACAAAACTCCAATGAAAACGGACCCTTCTGTGTTTAAACCACACTGTCAACAGTGACAGACAGAAATTTGACCCTCATCAGACACTGCAAGGAAAGCATTATTTATTTCTGTATACAAGCCGATATTTGATTGCAGCATATCAACAGACGAGTAACGTAACTTTAAATCTAAACTCAAAAACAGTAATGAAATTACTTTTTCCCCAAACAAACTTTACAATCCAGAGCTGATAATATTTTTGCTTTTCGATCTACCACTGCCCCTAACATTTAAAAAAAATGAAGCAAATGCAACTGTTTTTATTCTACTACTTTCATCACTTAACAGGTTTATTTTGGATACATTTAAGGCATGATGCATTGTTGATTAACAAGAGGCAAAGCAGTAAAATGTGTCAGGGCTCAATTTTGCTTCCATTATGGACACAAATGCTTCTGACGCTTTTGAAATTATGATAATAGCATTTAACAGGAGCAGTTTATGGGTGAGTATTCTTTTTAACCCAGCAGATATGACACTGAGATGTCACATGTCTTCAGAACCAAAAGCCTGTCAGAGAAAAACTTGCCTGCAGGCCAAAACAAAGAGAGCTCATACTAAGTTCAGCTGATCTTTCACACCTTGCTGAAACATGGGAGACATTGTTTAAAAGTTTAATATCTGGTATAGACAATACGATTAAAGTAAGAAGGTGTGAAGTCTATTCAAACCTTCAGCCATAAGAGCTGGTTTTTGGTAATAAATTATGCCTGTGTCAGAAACATCAGCTCCTCTGACTACATGCTATAACAGTTTTCCCACCAGTGTATCACTGCAGTCAGATAAACTACACAGTACTGCAGCCTAGTGGTTACTCTACATGCTTTCTACACACATGGATTAACTGTGACTGCAGATGAGGGGAGGAGTGTGTGCTGATATGTTCCTACCCTCCAACAGTCCTTTCCTCCAGCAGCGATTAGCAGCGGCAGGCTTGTCAGCATTATTAGCAGCCTCAGGATCTGAGTCTGTCCTCTGATCATCCTGTCCTCTAGTCTGCCGGTGGAAACATCACCAACTTTCATCATTAAAACATCACAAGTGCCCAAGCAAAGGCTGGAATAATGCAGCTGGTATCCAGAAGAGCTGCTCCCAATGACAAGGAAGAGCAGCCTCGTTCTGAGTCGGACCTGCCGAGCAATGCTGAGATAATGGGTTTAAAATTGAGTTAATGACCCATGCAATCAAGATTCAAGTCAGGACAAACAGTGGAAGAAGTTTTTGCAATGGCTTTTTCAGTCAGAGTACCATTTCAGTCGTGTAGATGTAGAGATATGATGTGAAGTGTGTACATAATGTTAAAAAATAAACATATTCACTGATATTAGATAGACAAGATGATTTCATGAAACCGTTCAGTCAATAAATGCGCACATTCTCAAAATAAAAAGCAGGCTCCAACCCTTCAAAGTATAGTTTTTATATTCATATTAAGTAGTAAATTCAAGTGAAAAACAAAGCCAGAGTGGAATGAATAAACTAATGGTTCAATTGAATATTTTGTTCCTGTAAGTTTATGTCATAAACATAAAAACATGACCTATCCTTTATGGAAATATTCGGTCACCCAAAATATTCTATGATCTCTCACAGCCACCATGAGCAATCATGACAGACATTCAGAAAAGCAACACATTGTATTTACTGCCATGTCTGCACATAACTGAGTGTGTACTTGAACATATACTTAATACACACATGGACAAATACAAACACAAACTCAGGACTCAAAATAAGGAGACTGTCTTCAAAAACCATGAACACCTATTTGGTTCCATGTTGGTCAAACCCAAGCAGAAAAAAAAGAGGCTAAAAATATGAGACAATGTGGAAGTGCTAAAATCTGCAGTTCCTCAAGTGTCCACTTGAGGCTAGCTTACAGAAGTAGGGAAGGTCACATACACACCAAGCCAAAAAAACAAAAAAAAAAGAAATGAACACGTTTACAGCTTGGTATAAAAAGTCTGTGGTCTGAATTGCGTATTTTGCACACACTGTATCAGGCGGTGAATTTTTTTGTAACTTGGCAGTTTAGAAGATATAGAAATCCAGAGTTCCCCCAATCAGAGACAAAGTCCAGCTCACATGAATTACAGGCGTCCTATAGCTGTTAGCATTGAGACTCAAAGCCCACCTCACTTCCAAAATGGCACTAACACAGTTAACTTGCTTCAAAACTCCATTTCAAAAACAGACTGGTGATGTCACGTCCATTTATTACACAGTGTATGGTCAAAGCCCATAGCAACAGCAAGCACTTGAGTGACTGTATCTTTAAGCTGTATCTATACATCATCTTTGAATACATATTGCACATCGATGTGTTTTCAGATTTTGTTCGCTGGTACGAAGCAGAATAATGGATCATGATAATGATTCAGCAGGACTCTGAGGTCCTTTGCTCAGGGGTTGCTTTTATGTAACTTTTCAGTCTGAATATCTCATGTTGTTTCTCCCTTTAACTCTTCTTCTGAAGAACTTTGCAACACCTTTACAGCATACAGTGGTTCCCAAATTTACTAGAGCACCTGACGGATAATGATACATTTAATACTGGAATATAAAAATTGCTATTTACTCTCATTGTTTATGGTTATTTTATTGTTGAAAAAATGGTTTTGTTTTTTATACTTTCATTCATGACCAGAAATGTTAATTTTAGTGATTGTGTGTTATTCGTCTTTAATTTTGAGTAGCTTCTTTTCTATTTAAAAAGTATTGATTTCAGTACTAATATCAGCAATAAAGGCCCTGTATTCCCTGGTATCAGATTAATACCAGATTTTTCAGTGTTGTCCACCACTAATGATCATGAAACATACATTAAGTTGCTCTTGGCGCAACAAATATCACATGAAGTGAGTCCTTCTGTTTTATCTAGTTATGTTCAAATGCTGATGAGAGAAAGGTTCCTTGAAGTCCCAGACTTAATGAATAGGGCTGATGGGTGTTACTTGATTCACATCTAAGGTAAGGGTTGTGGCTCAGCATTTCAACATTGAGCATTTGCTGCAAGAAAGTGCTTAATATTGAAATGGGGTACTTAATCCCTCATGTTGAAATGGGGCTCACTCTTGCTTTTCCTTGCAGAAAAAAAAATCAGTGTTGAAATGTGGTGCTCAGCATTTCAACATCCAGTATTTGCTGAAAGGAAATGCGGGACCCCCCTCTCTTGTTTGGTTTGTCCACCTTTAACAGCAGTTACAGTCTCCAACATAATGTCAATATATTTCCTGAGAACTTCAATACTAATGTTAAATAATTTCTGAAACTCAAGACAAAGACTTTTCTTTGTATGTTCAATCGATCTGTCCAATTTATTTTATGACCCAGCAAAATTTGCTGGACTGAGTCTAAGTCTGAGGGGTCTGGTCCATCATTTTCATTATTCCTTTGTTTCCTGGAAAATGACCTAAATGTCCTTCTGATGGCTGTTTTTTACGTAATATAGAGAATGATGTGCAAAAAAAGACATATTTTTTTGTACGGGCATCATACAGCCAATCCAATAAAAAAATAAAAAAATAAAAAAATAAAAAAAACCCCAACAACTGAAGCCTCTTGCATATGTCAAGTGTTGTAATAATTCTGGCCACTGCTGTATGTTATTCATTTGGTTCTCAAGATGAGGTTCAAGTGATGGTATTTTAACTTTAGACAGATCTAGGCCAGTTTCCTAAGCTTTAAACTTTTAGTGCTAAGGTAAGCTAAATGTCTGCTGTATAGAAACATAGACTTCAACCTGTCAATGATCTTTCCATCATGTGCGGAAAAAAATGAAATAAAAAAAGAAAGGAAAGGAGAAGAAAAAAAAATGTATAGCCAAAGTAAAAGAGACAGAAGATCATCACAGTGTGTAACTCAAAGATGGCATTTCATTCAAACGTCACATTTTCAAAGACCTGAAATTATCTTTTAATGAGCACGTTTTTTAAAAGTAAAAATAAAAAAAGGTCTCCCTGTGTGTTAAAACAACCTGTCTTTACTTATCTTTAAAGAAAAAGAATCACAGAAGTAATCTCGCTGCTGTCACGAGGGTAATGAACAGATCTGTGGGAGTGTGGGAAAAAAAACACTTACCACTTAAAAAGTGTTTTATTTCAAGGACTCCCTCCTAACAAAGAGGCTCTGCTCATTTCCCAAAAATCAGAGGAAAGTGGTGAAATTTTGGTGAGAAAGCACAGTCTTCAGAGTGTGTTCATGAGCGTGTGTCTGCCCTTGATCACGCTTGAATTAAGTGATGTTGGCCTTTTGTGAGAAACAGCTTAAATTAAGAGTTTAAACACATTAAGCATACATGACCTTCATAACTATAGTCTGACTTTCTGTTTTGATCCGCGGTTTTATACTTTAAGAAGTTTCAACCCTGCTTCAACTTTGACTTGCAACTGAAAAAAAAAAACAAAAAAAAACGGTTCCTTCTTAAGAAAAAAGAAAACCTCTCTCATTTATTTGAGGACGTTGGCACAGAAGAGTGTGGGAGATATTTGTATTGGAGGTTCAGGAAAGTGAAAGAGTGAGACAAAGACAAATGAGGGAACACACACACACACACACACACTCTGAAAGCCGGAGTGAGATGTTCACATGGATGTTTGGAAGAGCTGCTGCTGCTGACGGGCTGAAGAGGGCAGTGTTTATCTGCAGTCTGTGCCTCACATCACTCGGAGGATTCCAGTCATTCTGCATGTTAAAAAAAAAAAAAAAAAAGCTCTTATCCATAATTACTTTCAGTGATGTATACTGAACCCAGAAAGCTCGCTGCATATTAATATGAAACATTAATAGGTTTCACAATAATTAAGAGTGAAAAAAATAATAATTTACAAAGATTAGTTCAGGTCTTATGAAAAAAAATGTGCTTTAATAAAAAATAGAAGGATTTGGTTGCGAGCGTTTCTGCTGGGCAAGTCATTAGTAATGGAGTTGAACACAGTGTCACTTAGATAAGTTAGTCATCTGTGTGTGTGTTCATAGATGTGTGTGATCAAGTTTAACTCTTTACATGCCACCTAATTCGGACCTATATACATAGTAATGTATCAAAGCTTATAACTGAAGAAACATAACGTCAAAATTCATCATTGACACATTATTTGAAAGATTTAAACCTTTTGTTTTGGAAAATGTCATGTTTGAATTTGTGGCTAAAGTCCACATCAGGATAAATGCAACTTAAAAGCATATTTCCCCCCTCTTTGTTATTTCAATCATTTTTTTTGAAAATAATTTCCTTCAAAATGATTCATGACTGATATGAGACGTTCACAGCATAATTTCTGCACCTTGTCCTCTACATCTGGGTGAAATTTGAGCTTTTTTAGGTAAAACCTTGTAGGAGTGAGAGAGTTTTTAGTCTCAGGTGTCCAAACACCAAGGACAGTTGTACTCATAATTCGCACTTTTGTCCAAAAACTCAGTGCAAAAACCCCTCCAGCTTCCTCCGTGTTCAGTGTCCTCTTTTTAGTCCACTTCTCTCTCTTAAATTTGAGTTTCCAGTCACAGATTGTACCTCGTATGTTGCGCATGTGAATACTAATTAGGACGCACGTCGATGAATTGCTCTCGCCAAAGATCTAAATGGCTACAGCTTGCATTCTTAGAATGATACCGGGTTTAGTTGCTGTGTGGGTGACTGATGGCCTCTCTGGCTAACTTACATGCCTCTTATTGAGCTATTAAGCAAGACCACCATGTGCTTTTAGCCAGTCAAGCTGGGAGCAATTGTCAGCTATCACAAGCTGTCCTGGGATGAAAACTCAACAAAAAAAAAACTATGAGGTCACTTTTTTCTTGTAATCCATATCCAGAACCCTAAGGAAAATACACACCCCTAGCTCTGCCTGATTCATATTGAGGGGGAAATGCTATAAGACTGTGAAGCTGCTGTTTTTTATGAAAACGGACAAGACAGACAGAAAAAGAATGGACTTTACAGGAGAAATTTCACCACTTGGAATAATCTGATGAAACAACACTTTTGATATGTTTAAACTCTGGATTCCTTTGGTGGAAAGGAGAGGGAATATTTAGGGTATGGACTACAGATGTGATGTAATGACCCCTCAAACAGGTAGGATATCCCAGTTGTTGTGATTGCTATCTGAGTGATTCTTTCCCTAATTACATTTTGTTGGTCCAGAAAACTATAAAACAAGCTGTGACTGAAATAAGAATAATCTAAGCTTTCTAATGTGATAAAGCATTCTGATGTTTGACAAAGGCGTTCATACGATATACTTTGTTTAAAATTTGACAAAGTCATATGAAGGGCGAACCAGTCACTGATAACCCACTGAGGCATAAGAGGTTAAGTAGTGACTTGTGTGTGAGCTGTTTAATACTGATGGTTTCCTTTGCTGTGAGCTCATGGAAATCAGTCATATTGTGTATGTGAGCATGTGCGTATAATTTAATGCAAGTTGTATAGTATTCATGCCTGTTTGGTGTAAATCCTCTCCATAATTTCAGGTTTCACAACCTCCCACTTTTACTCCACTCTCTCTCCCAACAATGCAGCTTAAAGCCTCATAATCACCTATTGATTCCTCATCATCATTACCACAGTTAGGGTTGAATCTGTTGCTTGATCTGAATGGGGGGGTTGAGGCGGAGCTGCACGGGAGTATCGCTCTCCGCCTTTGATTCGAACAAGGTCATAGGAATCGATCCCGTTTGATCGGAGGCGTACAAAGAAAATAAAAACAGTTAGCAGCAGCAGCACGGCTGACAGGAGAGCGCGCAGGCTGGAGCCTCTACATCCATAACACATGTGAGCAGACAGCACCTGCTGGGGGGACCACACATTAGAAAGATGTCTTACTTCTTTACAGCTTTTGCTTCTTCTTCTGCACTTAAAAAAATGAAACAGTTTTCCCACAATATTATTCTTCTCCTGCTCTGCTTGCTCTGATACAACCACATCAGACCTGCTATTATAGACAAAATTAATAGTTGTGTTCTACATTTCTTACTCTGTTCTAATTTTGAAGAATCTATTTACATATTTAATACCATCTTAACACAATTTGATATTGCTGCATGAACCGTCACACCAAAAAAAATCCTGCTTCTTCACAACATCAGAAAAACAATACACCACTGTAGCAGATACAAGCTGACTTTTCTTAAGATCCGAATTTTTTCTGCTGACTTTGGAACTTGTTTAATGTGAAAAATTTTGCTCTCAAGCCTATCGCTTGGCTTCACTAAAGACAGAAATGTTCAAACTCAGCGTGTGTGCGTCTTTGATGAAGAGAGATTCAAACTGACAGCGGGAAATGAAATGTAACTTTCTTTGACAACAATCAAAAACAGTCACAAACAGATTCTCCTTCTTCTTTCGTTAAAGCCTCATCACTCCATGATTAATTTATAATGAACCAAAAATAGTGTATGAACCTTCAAATGTGGTACAATGTTGAATTTCTTTGCCCCCAAAACAACCTTTCCGTAAAAGTTTAAAAAAAAAAAAAAAATCCAAGATCCACCTATTGACTTTTTCTTGAGCTGTGAGACAGATCAGAGAACGGAGCATCTCACCCTGACGCTGGTTGTTAAGGAGAACCAGAGGTGAAAATCTTTGAGTGACATTAAAGCTTTTTGTATCCAGCAGCTTCATCCACTCTGCAGACAAAGCTGACAGTAAAACCTAATGTCTTTCAGCGTCTCCTCTCCCATCAGCCTGCAAGAAACAGACAATTAGAAGATTCAGAAGGGTGTGAAGTAATGAAGTCCTTCAAAGTTTCAAAATGCAGACAGTGATGTGTTGTTGTTATGTGTGTGTGTGTACGTGTGTGTGTGTATGTGTGTGTGCAGCTCGCGGCTGCGTTGCCTGGAGCTGCATCACAAATAAAGACATCTCTGCATCTGTTCTGCTGTCTCGCTCATCTTTGAAGTCTTTCCATTGAGAGATAACATCACTGAGAATTCATGCTTGTTTTTCATACTCTTGTTTTGAGACTTCCCTGAGTTTAATTCTTTTGTTTTTTTTTCCTCTTTATTCATCGCTAAAGGCTGAGCTGAGCTTACCACGCTCCACTGCACCTATACAATCCAAGACAGCCTCAGGATTTGGGAATAATTATCTAAATTTGCCTCCACTTGTAGCGTTGGACCACAGACGAGGCCTTCTTGTTACTTCATGTGGAAATCTCTCTGCAGATTGAAAACAAAGCAGTATTGTCTCGTGCAAGTGTTACCTGCTGCCAAACTCTGAGAGATACTTTGAAGCTGGCTGAACTCAGGACTGCTTTTCATCTCTTCCTTCAGGTTTGCTCTAGCGCTCTGGCTGACTCGTTTGACTCCTGCACAAATTAACTACACACAAGTGATTACTTCCAGGCGCAATCACCAGAATCAAGCTTTGGCAGGCATTCATGCACAGATGCATTCACACACACACACACACACACACACACACACACACTCACAAACCGGGGAAATACAAACACAGTTGAACCCACAGTAAGTCAGAGTTCCAGTAAAAAAGTGTTTGGGAGATCTCCACAGCTGCAGGCCCAGCAGCTGACAGCTGGAAGGTTGTGTGATAGAGAGTGTTTGTCAGTCTGTGTGTGTGCGTGTGTGTGATGTGTGCACATGATAAGCTGTGAGTGATTATCATTGTTGTTGTATCGCAGTTTATCACACCGCAGGAGAACAGTTACACTCACCTGGTCGTGTTTTCCCTGGAAGCATCATCATTCTGACACACACACACACACACACTCACAAACACATGGGCACAAAACTTAATCTAATCTGTGTGTTTTCTCTCTTCTGCGATAATACGACGGCCTAATTGGCTCTGACAACTTGGCCAACTCAATTCCAGCCAGTCTCGTCCAGAATGCCTCTCTATGTCTCTAATTAGGTCCAATCAGCCGGAGTGATATTTATCGATTCACCTCATCCCTCATTCTCACACACACACACACACATCCACACACACTCCATCTCTCCTTCACAGCGGCTTCCCTCCAGTGTTCCCGTGTTGCTCTCTGAAGGAGACAGTGTTCCTCTTTTCTTTGGCTAATTTTAGTATGAGTAAAATAATTATGATTGATGCAGGTGCCTCTCTGTTCCTTCAAAGCTTTTTAAATAGATAAAACACCCCCTACGTGAAAAAAGCACAAAGCTAATTAGCGTGTGAGGATGAGCGGGGAGAGAGGCCTTATCGAGCCGTTATCAGCTCGCCTGCCCCACAGCTTTAAACATCATATTAGATATCTTAATCGTTCATTCTGACAGGGGCGTCAGGGACAAACTTTCTCATTTTCCCATCCAATTGATGTGCTCTACTTTCCCCCCGCTGGTTCCTTACTTATTTTTTTCTCCTTCTCTTCTTTTTTTTCCCTCTCGAAGACACACAGCCATCAGCTACGTGTCAGGAATGTTTGACGCTTTAATTCATCTAAACAACCTTTTAGCCTCGCTTCGAATGCGATGCTACATTTGACAGTCTGGGCTAAGTCGACGCGTGTGTCATTTCGGGAGTATTGACGTGCCAGGCCTGCTGCAGAAGACATGTCTGCGGTGACATTGGAGGCTGATGGTTGCGTCTCTAAACGTGTGATGGGATAGTTTCCAGACGCAGACATAAAGAAAGAGCAGGAGAGAAAAGCTGCTCACACAGCGTGAAGCTGCAGCACGAGCTATGAGTTTAATGAGGAATAATCAGTTCGTCTATAGCTATGATCCCGGATTATCACACCGTGTAGCCCCCTCCTGTTGACCTGCAAGAGTTCATTGTGTCCAGATGGAGAGACATCTCTCAGTCAGTTGGGGAATTTTATAGTGGAGTGATGTTTATCACATCACATTAAAAAAGGGGATTTCTAGCAAGCACAAAACACATACGATCCACGGAAAGCACTTAAGAAATCTTTAACTTTGTTCACTTATAAGGTTTTCACTTACAAAGAGAGTCAGACCCTGAGCTCATTACGTCCAAATTTTCTTTTGAGACCATTTCCTGCTATTTACAGTTGTGCCCAAAAGTTTACACCCTCCAGCAGAATTTCTGATTTTGGCCTTTTGAAAATAGTTTATTTTTTTAAATCATTATGACAACAGAAACTTCAAAAATGACCCTGTTAAGAAGTTTACACAACTCTAGTGGTTTTGTCCTGATTAATGCAGAAAAGTGAACACAAATGTGTTTGAATGTCTACTAAAGATAACCATCCTCACCTGTGATCTATTCGCTGGTCATCAGTGTGTGTATATAGAAAAATGAACAGGGTCATTTTTTCTGTTGTCATTATGATTTAAAAAGAGTAAAAAGTTATTTGTAAATAAATGTCTTCACCCAACCACTAACCATGAGTGACAGGAAGGTTTTTGTGTTATCATTCATATTTTCTGAAAAAAGGCCAAAAAATCTGAAAATTCTGCTGGAGGGAGTGTAAACTTTTTGGCACAACTGTACCTCACAGTCATCAATCCAAGCGCACTCTATGGGGAGAAAGGAGACCTTCAGTAAATTAAATAAAGATAAATGTTGGGCAGTAATATGTTGCTGTTGAAATATTACTTTTTACTGGTAACTTTACTGGAGTAGTGTATTGAATCACCCTTGAAATCCAGTAAACATATAACAGTTACCCACCCACAAAGTGACTCTTAACGCGACACTCCCTTCATGTTGTTATAAATGATTTAAAATGCAACAATTCATAGATTAATGTCATCATGTTTTTCTGTAGAGCAGCAAGAGAACTCAAGTCATGGTTGCCAGGTTTGCAGTTTTCCAGCAGAATCCAGCCTCTTTGAGACTCTACTACAGGTACTTTTCTTAGCCTATGGGCTTATTTTTACCATTGTTGTCATACATAACTGGCAGCCCAGTCTCGCTTGGAAGATGGAGCAGTACATGTTTACATTTAACAGTTGAAAAAAAAATCGCTCATTATTCAGTTTTGTGGAAAGTAAAGATGACAGGATCATTGTCAGGTGTAGGTTGTGTCTCTTTACCAAGTCTATTTCAACTTAGATCAACTTTGACTGGATTTAAAAAACTTTGTCTCCTGTTCTCAGATGTGTTTTTCATGCAACCCGTGACTTTGCAGAAAATAACATACCTGCAATTTCACTACTGACATAGAAGCCATGTGCAAACTTAGAATCACGAGGAGAAATAATAACAATAATAGCATATTTTATTTATAATGCACTTTTCATCTCCAAGAAATCTCAAAGTGCTACTAGGGCTTAGGAAAAAAAGAACACCGGTCAGCAGAAAGCAGGTGAAAATCAATTAAAAACTTGTTGAATATCCAGGGTATGACAAAATGTTTTTCTGGCAGAAAAAGATGTCACAAAAAGAAAAACCCACTCAAAAATAATAAATATCTTCAAAATTGTGGACTTGAGAGGCAGCAAAGTAGCGCCAGCATCCTCTCCCTTTCCCTCTCATCAATGGACACAATTGCCTATTTGATGTGTCAAGAAAAGTAGTCTAATCAGTAATGTATTGTATTACTTTAGGCAGAGAGTAATAAGTAAAGTAATGATATAACTTTTAAAAAGCTTGATGAGTGTGGTAATGTACTACTTCTTTTCTGTGACAGGCCCAACACTGTTAAATGTAAACAATTACTTACCAGAGATGATGTGATATTGAATTATGGTAATATCCCCTGATAAAGATGAGGAGCTGTAAAGAGCAGATGGTGATGTGCCAGTGGAAGGTCATGTGACATTTGCATGACTAAACTAGAGGAAGAGTAACCCATCTTTAAAACAGACAGAAGCATTAAAACAGGCTAATGGGGAGTGTTGAAGTGCTGTTGGAAAGATTTTATCTGCTGAACAAACAGCTGATAACTGAGCATGAGTTAAGGAGTGGTCGCTCAATGACTGAACTTTTATTGGGGAGAATCCTCAGGATAAAGACTCTGTCTCCCATGAGCACCCACAGTCAGGAGGTGGCTCTCACCAAGGTGTGCATTTGTTTTGAAAAATGAGAGATCATCTTTTTAACACTGCTTTTCTTTGTTCAAGACAAATTTTCCCAGGATACAAGTGATAAGGTTATATATTTATTCGTAGCTAGATAGAGCTATTGTTTGACATCAGTTAAACTTTATAAACTCAATTTTTAGAGTAGTCTAGTGTCCACAGTCAAAGTACACCAGATGCACACTGTCAAGGCACCAGTTCAGGTAGGTTTCTATTCATGTCAGTGTGTCAACTCACACTCCAGTTGTTCCTTTGTGGTTCAGCTGTTTTCCCCACACAAGCTTCCTAATTTTGCCAGCTGTCAGTGCTGTGAGGTTTTATTTATCAAAAAGCAGATAAAATGGGATAAGAAGTTGTGTACAGAGACAACCAAAAAGAAAAGAAGTGACTTTCAAAGTAAAACAAACCATGTCAAAACCAAACCGTATTTAACTGGACTACAACAACAACAACAAACAAACATACTAAGTGCAGCCGGGCCAGAAGTCAACAGGTTTAAGGTTTACAGCTCAACATGATCGGGAGGAGCCTCCTTGGTCCAGTTGTCTTTCAGTCCTGTGATGTAATCAACATGTAATCAACATGTAGTCGCTGTGGGCTGATGGGTGAGTGAGAATGAAGGCAGCACAAAAAAGAGCAGAGTCGAACCAGAAATGCATGTGGTGTATTCTGGTTTTGTCCTATCAGTGCACATCTACCAACTCCAACCTCACCAATCAGAACAAACTAACTTGACTCCTCATTTTGTTGATTAACTCTCAGGTTTGAACGCATCACTGCAATATAACTGTGGCATGTGGGCTGGAATGAAAATTATTGCAAACAGCTTGACCCCTGTTTTTACCCGTACTATCACTTTCCTCTTTTGCTTTTCACCATAGAGACTTTTGGTCTATGCCCCATAGATTTTCAAGTTTCATTTAGCAGATGCTTTCATCAACACTGATGCACAACACAAGCAAGAATTTAAAGGGAAAAAAATTGAGGGAAAAACTTTAATACGTGTGCCAAAGTGCTTCAAGTTTGACTGACTGTAACTTCAATAAATAGATTAGTTGTGTCCTCCACTGATCCTCAGAAGTACTAAATGATGAAAAATTTTGGCACTTATCTCATTTTAAAATGTGGATTATGAACAGGCAAAAATAAAACAGGACACTATTTCAAGATCACTTATGGAGCCTTCAGAGCCTTTAGGTTGACAAGATCTGCACAAAAGAACCCAAAAGCTTGAGTCAAGTACAAAAGAAAAACTCTTGAATGAGTAAATGGCTCACAAAGTAATGAACAAAAAATCACAGCAAAGCACAGCAATTTTTTTGTTAACACAAAATCGTGTTACAAACTTGAGAAAGTGTCTCGTTCATCTGACAAATCCAGAAACATGTCTTATTCCAAGATATTAAAAGACAAAAATGACATCAGACTTGCTTGAAACAAGTACAGAAAATCTGCCAATGGGGTAACAAAAAAGTTTCTTAACCTCCTAAGACCTGAGCTTTTGTCTGGTGTGCATTTTTAATTTCTCATTACTATTTAGGATCAGTAAGACCCTAATAAAAAGTATAAAAAATAAACTTGGTCTTTGTATGGAAAGTAATGTTCTTAGTGTTATTAGTTACCTACTAGTTTTTAGTTTTAAGTGTTATTTTTGGGTGAAAAGTTGTGACATCACCAAAAGATGACGTAGGAAGTGTCTCTAAATATGGCTAATAGAGCACAGTTTTAAAAAATGAAGTTTCATGGGTCTTAGAGGCAGATGTATTGTCCACGTTTGTGGACTCCAGGTCTAATGAGGTTAAATCAAGACATTATTCTAAATTTAGGAAACTTGACAAGCAAAGTTTTCTTTCCCCATTGGCAGTTTTTTTTTTAACTCCAAGCAATTCAGGCATCATTTTTGTCTTTTAAAATCCTGAAATAAGACATTTTTCTGGACTTGTCAGTTGAATGTGGCTCATATCAAGACTAAAAATAGAATTTTTTAGTAAAAACAAGACAAACAAAATAAGACAAAGCTTTTGGCTCCATCAGAATAATGTAAGGTGTTCACTTTGATCACGATCAACTGTACTGCAAAGTTACTCTTCTCCAGATCAGATTGGGGCGAAGTGAATGAGACGTTCAAAACATCAAGATGTGTAAAANAGTGAACATAAGTTCACACTGAAGCTCTCTGACCTCCATGTAACCCTGCTTTAAGACAGAATGATGCTTTCTGATCTCAGCAGCTCAGCCCCAAACCTGCTTCTCCCTGTCTGTGTGGATGTCTCTCACCCCCTTTCTCCCCCTCTCTCTCTCCACTCTCTCCCCTCTCTCTGTTCTGTGCGGCGTGTGTACTGGCTGGCTGTTTGTGTACCTGCAAACTGACAGACTCTGCTTTGATCAGGTCCGAGCCCCGGGGGCAACACACCACTCGCCCTCCTCTCCAGTCCGCTGTGCACAGACACACACTCACACACACACACACATGCTCATCATTCACATACACTCATTCATGCGCACATCACAGAGCGAGGTGATGTGAGAGAGATCAGGAAAGAAAGGGGGGGAGAGCAAAGTCTTTGATGTGCTTAACATTTTCTGTGTTCGTGTTTCAAACAGCAGCCGTGAATGTAAGAGGAGCAGGCTCAGAAAAGATTGGATGAGGGCTGATTGACCCTTCAAACCTGGCCAATCTTAACAGGGGATGATGGGGAAAAAAAGGCGGGATCCTCGTCTTGTTCCTCCTCAACTCGGAGAAGCGGCCCCCGCTAACCCCTCCGACTGACAGACATCCTCTGCCTGAGCACCCCGCTTGGTGATGAGCGGTTTCCAGTTCCTCTGCTTGTGTGTATGTGTGTGTGTGTTTGTGTTTGTGATGCCAGTGAGAAGAGCGCTGGTACTTACAGAGATTTTAAAGTGTCGAAATTGGCTGCTCAGATGCCCCAGCTATGACCCCTCTCCAAGCAGATGGTGTTCAAGTAGTCAGACTGCGGGTGGATGGAGTGGAGGTTGAAGGCGTGGTTGGTACAATGAAGTGGGTTACCTCACTTCTCCTTTCAAATCCTTGTAGGAGAGACATGTAGAACTGTGTTAAGTGATTTTTATTTGGGCGATTAAACTGTCAATTCAGTGAGAAGGCTCAATTCAGCCCCCTGCTGTGCCACAGCCACGATTATTGAGGTTAGGGAAGTCACTTTTCTCCCATGGATCATCTCCCTCTATCATCTTGAATATCCGCTCATCATCCTTTCATCATACTCTCTCTGTAACACCAGCCTGGAGTTGTATATGTGGCATTTATTCCTGCGGGCTGACGCCTCGCTGATGTAAAAATGATTTTGTGTCCAGGTAAATGCTTCATGAAGGAGACACAGACATCGAAAGGGAAATTAAGTCTCCCTGGACATTTTCCTAGCTGGTGAAACACTTGAAAGGTCCATTCAGTAATAACAATCCCCAGCGCCGCATTGCGCTCACACAGGATGATGATTCTGCGCTATCTATCTGCCGTGAAGCAATGCTTTACTCCCAGGTTGCAGGTTATTAACTGATGACACAGGGTGATGAGAAATGAAATGTAGCTGTAGTTTTCACATTGGATTTAGGTCAGGAGAGATCTAAATGAGGAAGAACGTTGTGTTAGGAGACGGGTGGTGGTGGTGGTGGTGGTGGTGGAGGGGGGGAGGCAGGGAGGTAAGACCCTGAGAACATCGGATTTTATTTTTTCACATTTTTTCCTGCTCAGCAAACCATGGCAGCCTGAAGCCAGATGGGACAGAGCCAGTGCATTCTGCAGAGAAAAAGCAGGTGTCTACTGTGTGACTCACACCAAATAACACACTCCCATCCCTCTTGCTCACAATTATACTCTATTTCTGTGTGCTGCTCACAATTAGAAGGGAAGGGAGGGGGTTTATTCCTACAGCCAAGCTTGTCCAGGTGCAATACAACGAGTGATTGTCTCCACTGACCCGCTGGACGCTGGTCAAATCAGCTATTGTTCTATTGAGAACTGTATTCAGTCCCCAGGTTTCATTTTCCTAGAAGGTTGACATGTACAATACAGTTAACCAATGACTCAGCAGCTGCATGGTTTTATTGTTTAACAAAATTTGACATTTACAGTGATGCTAATGGCTCTACTTGACAACAGTTAAATAATGTAAACTTCCCTAAATAACATTTCGAGTTTGGCCTGGTGAAATGTTGCAGTATGGGTAGAGGGATCACATTTCTTCTTCTTTTTTATTGATCTGTCTTTTTGTTCACTCTTTTATTTCTTTATGTTATAAATGGTGTTGTAAGGGGTACTTGTCATTAGCAAGTGTAACCATCTCTCAGGATGCTGGTCAACTGCTGGTTATCTGAATCATGGGCAAATGTTTTGCAAAAGACCAGTTAAAGTAGCTGTGAGGACTAAATGGAAAGGTTGTTGCTTTTCTGGGTTAAAGACTCCGTTTCCCATGAGCTCTAGTACCCACTGTCATGAGGACATGACTCTTTCCAAGGTGCGCGTTTGATTTACAGCAAACTCATGGAGAGCAGACAACTTTTCCTGGGATACAAAGCAACAAAGTAATGTTTTCATCTATGTCTATATCTATATCTATATCTATATCTATATCTATATCCATTTAAAGCTCTTCTCTTCTTCGACAACTTTATGAACTCAGGTTGTAGCTTATTTTAGTAGCCGGCTACATTTAACGACACTCACAGCTCGGTGCTCTGATACATATCTGTACCATGTAAAGTTAGTGAATCCTGGTTATGTCCTACCAGTGCTCATCTATCTTGGGGGACAGCTGTGACTCAGTGGTAGAGTCATCAACACGCAATTGGGGGGTCAGGGGTTTGATTCCAGCTCTTGCAGTCTCACGGTCAATGATGAAAATGATTAAAAATTTTGGCACTTATCTCATTTTAAAATGTGGATTATGAACAGGCAAAAATAAAACAGTGACACTATTTCAAGATCACTTATGGAGCCTTCAGGGCCTTTAGGTTGACAAGATCTGCACAAAAGAACCCAATTGGGGGGTCAGGGGTTTGATTCCAGCTCTTGCAGTCTCAAGGTCAGTGGTGCATGAATGGGTTAGCTAAAACTGTTGGTTCCCTTATCAGAAATCTTCACCATCAGTTTCTGAATGTGGTGTAGATGGGTGAAAGAGAGCAGAAGTGTATAGCTTTGAGTTGCTTTGAGTAGACACAAGGACTAGAAAAATGCCATATAAGCACTTGTCCATCCATTTACCATCTACCAACTCCAACCTCACCAAGCAGAGCTAACACTGATTTATTACTCTCAAGTTAACTCTGTGGCTAATGTTAGAGATGTTAAAGACAACTGTATGCAGTATTTCTTTTAGAGTGCAAAAAAGTAGCTTCAAATACAATGTTGACTTGCCTTAGAACAGATGGAGACATGCTCCTTAATTTCATTCATGTTGAGTTGATGTGGTCTACTGCACAACTTTATCTAAATAAGACACTTTTCTTGGTTAAGACGTGGCTTGCGAAAAGGTCGACCCAGCCTCTCAGGATTGTGAGGGAGTTTCATGTACCCCATGAACACAGTAAAACCATTTTTAGATGTAAAATCTTAGGAAAATCCCATAAAACGATTGAAACTGACGTCCTGCATTGCATTTCAATCAGGCAGCGAATGTTGGAGTGTGTTAGGAATGACTTTCCACACTGTGATTGGCTCATCATGTTAGAGGGGGGGACTTATCCACAGGTCAATTGTTATTATATAACTGCTATGAAGCCCCTATTAATCTTGTTTATTTCAAGATAGAGCATCAAATTTCCAGGGCAAGTTAATTAAAGTTTAGATATTTGGAAGTACAGATGATTCGATGTTGCCTCTTCTGCAGATCTGCTAAATAAATCAAACCAATCCAGAAACAACTTTTCACCACTTAATAACCTCTATAATAACCTCTATAATAAATAATGAGTAATACAGATACAGTATGGACATGTGCATTCTTCTTTTATGGGTCACTTATCCACAGCAGGGAGGCATGGCACGCTTACAGTTGGCTGTTATGATACCTGGGCTGCATCCATCTGCTACTTTTAAGCCTGGTCCATTATATGTGTGAGGAGTGGAGGAGAGAGGAAGGCTGGATTAATTATTTCATAAAGTGAAACATCCTGTAGGTATGTATATTTCAACGTGTTCCTTGACTACAAATGCTTGTTTTTTTATTTGCTTATCCATTACTTTTTTTAATTGAATGAAATAAGGTCTGAAATATATTCCCCTGCTTTAATTGAGATATGAACACCTTGATGGTCATTGGCAAAACACAACTTTATTTTGGAAAAACAGGACAAATCAAAACAAGTGTGCACACAAAGACAGGTAGGAAAAGGTAAATTTGGGAACATGAAAATGAAAAATTCTCAAGTTTTAATTGTTTTCACATCTTTAACCCCACAGTAAATGTGTTTCTTCATTCAACCTGCTGTCTAAATCTGATTTTGTGGAGATGTTTGTGTCTGACCACAATGTCTCGCAGGAACTAAAGCTGGGCAATGCCACACTTTAACAGTTGGATATGATTCTGATTACTTTTTTTGCATATTTATTCAATACCGGATATTCATATCGATTCTTTCAGTGATTCTTTTAAGGAATAAAATGAAATACTTCAAAGGCAAATACTGGTCATTTAACAACTTTACTGTGCAACTCATATTATTGACTCTTTTCAAACAATTAAATAAATTCAGAAAAAACACAAATGATAATTAATGAAAATAAACATTTATCAAAAATATAGAAGTTAAACACAATAATAATGAATACAAATATAAATAAATTAAAAATGTCAAAATAAAACAAATAAGAAATGATGACACAAAGCATATCAAACTTATTA
This sequence comes from Thalassoma bifasciatum, assembly GCA_008086565.1. NCBI lineage: Eukaryota > Metazoa > Chordata > Actinopteri > Labriformes > Labridae > Thalassoma > Thalassoma bifasciatum. The sequence goes on along the minus strand of RPOG01002980.1, from coordinate 41,748 downwards.
AACAAAAATATGGGAATAAAATGTGAATTAAAAAAATAAAAATAATTCATTGAATTCATAACATTGGCCACAACATCAATTAAGTTTATTTTCTTTCCAAGACCAACAGCTCTCACATTTTTAATAAAACACAGTTTAGAAAAGTAAGTCCATGCCACACTCCTCTTTCACTCAGCCATGCTTCGCCAATCGCCATCTGGCTTCTAGTCACATGACACGGATGGACTAGTTCAAGTTTACTCTGCCGTGGGGGTGTCGGCAAAAAACTTTGGAGTAAGTTATTAGAGTCAGAGGTGACATGTGCTTTCATCTAGCATTTTTTAAGTGGTATTGATATTTGTTGGAGTAATCGATGCTGGTGTGTAACGGAGTTGGAAATCCCCTTTGGTTGAATTTCTGTAAAATTACGATTGTGACTCCATTTGTATAATGCTGTTGCCACCTGGTGGTTCATGTAGCGCAACTGCACTTTTAGGGCTCCACACCTGACCACGCCCACCGCACCTGCCTCAGATAATGATATGTCTCCTGAGCTGTAGGTAGGTGTGTGTGTGGATGCTCCGCTCGTTGTTCAAATGTTTAATGATTTCTAAATGTACTGTTGATTGTAAGTGAGATTTATTTTGGCTACGAACATAAAGGGGAAGTTTGGATGACAGTTGCGGACTTTTTGGCGAGATGACAGTGACTTTATTCACGAGTTTCGCTCTGCTAATATATGAGCTAATGCTAACTAGCCTCCTCGCGGTTGAATCCTCGTGTTTCTGACTGAGATCTGTTTTCCTGAACTTTCCAGATATGAACCCTGAGGCTACAGTTGCTGGTCAAGAAGTAATTTGACTGTTTTGATTTTCACACCAGGTTCGTGTTGTTTTTGTAATTTTTCTTGTGTTATATTTATTGATGTTAAAAATTATTTTTGTAAATTATAAATTCTTGTAATGAGTGAAAGCTGTAAAAAAAAAAAAAAAAAAAAATCGGCTGTATAACGGTCAAAAAATGTTTTTCCTTCACAGTGAAAACTTTGTTAAATCTGTTAAATGCATTTTAATGTGAAAGCAAAACTATACGATCACATCTGTTATTAATGTTAAGAATGTTATATTGTAGTTTAATGTTGTAACACTGTTAAAAAAAAAAAATAAAGAAATAAATAAGTCACCTGAGCTGCAGTTATGAACCCTGAGGCTTCAGTTGCTGGTCAAGAAGTAATGTGACTGTTTTGATTTTCACACCAGGTTCGTGTTGTTTTTGTAATTTTTCTTATGTTATATATATTGATGTAAAAAATTAGTTTTGTAATTTATAAATTCTTGTAATGAGTGAAAACTATAAAAAAAAAAAAAATACGGCTGTATAACGGTCAAAAAATGTCATAGTTTGATGTTGTAACACTGTTAAAAAAAAAAAAAGAAAAGATATGTCTACTGAGCTGCAGATATGAGTTTTGACTTTTGATTTTGACTGTTTTGATTTTTACACCAGCTGCAGCTGATTAAAGAACACCAGATTGAGAGAGACGAATATGTGGTCCTGAGTCCTTTCCTGCACCATAAAGACAAGTGACACATAAGATGGTCCAACAGAAAAACACGACCGGTTACACTGGTCATCTAGGCTTTATATTAAAAGCTTTGTCTCCAATTGCAGAAATAGTGCAATAAATGCAAGATTTGGTAGAAGGCAGTCAGCAAATTCAGCAGCAGAAGAACAAAACATTAGGTTGCTATAGTGCTGATTTTCAATTCGTGCCTGCGTTTTCAAAAGTTTGTTTTAGGTCGGCAAATACGCCGTCTCTGTTTAGACAGGAGGCTGAAATGCAACAAAACTTTTGCATGTCACCCGAAAACAGTTGTAGTGTAAATGGGGTCTAAGTTATATCTTTGTTTCTGTTTTTGTGATACCACTGCAGAGATGAAGCTGTCATGTATAACAAGGCCCGTAATGACTGATGTGCTCATGGACTACTTACTGTTTCAATCTCGCAGCCGGCCCCGGATTGGTTGATACTATCTCTTCAGATGGTCCAGACATCATGACCATCAGTAAGTCTCCTCACACATTACATGCAAAACCTGGGGACAGAATCAGGCACATGTAAGAAAAGATATGCAGCTGCTCCAGATAGATGCAAATGTTCCAATTCTGTCCTATTTAGGATTCAAAGTTCACAGCTGAAATCGAGGCTGCTGGTCTGTTAGAAAAAAAAAATGAAACAGCTGTGAGCCTGAAACTGCCCGTTGCTCTTTTGTTGTGTACTCAAAAAGAGACTGCAATTAACCTGAGTTGAAAAAAACTCTCTTTACTTTAAATTATGTAAATGAGCGAGAGCATGAAATAGAGGCTGGGAGATTTCCCTCACAACATCTGGCTGTAAGAAGCCAGCTAAGGGACGTCACGTCCTTTTGGAGGGTCAGGGGTCAAGTTATTGAAGTGGAAATCAATGGCGGATTCCCAGGTGGCCTTAAGAGGACTAGAAAGGAAAGGTACATTTCAAACAAATAAATAGCAGCATTTTCAAGGTGCCCTCAACACTTCACAGCTGTGGATTGATCTCGCTGGTTTAACCCAAAGGAGGTGGCAGAGAATGGGGGAAGTAAGGAGAGCCTCACTCTGACTCACTCTCTTTTATGTAATTGTTACTTTTTCACCTTGTTGCTGCCACGCTCCCTCTCTGTGTTAGTGCCAGAGAGGCTGGAACTGCAGTGTGTCCAGACTTACAGTCGCCCACTGAAGGGTATAAGCTTCTTCACACACACACATACACACAGCCTGGGCTAATGTATACTTTAAAACAGTGAAATGAGGCTTTGAGTTTCTTTTCAGTGTTGACAACTTCCTGATAAAAACTGAAAGGTAGCAGCACTTTTTTTTTATTACTCTTACAAAAGGTCTGGAGGGAAATATCCTCTACAGCCCTGACACAGGATGTTAAAGCAGTAATAATTGTAACAAGCTTGTAAAGAAATGTGTCTCAAGAACAGTCAAATGAGGTGAGTGAACTGCAAACATAAGGTAATAATGAAAAAGCTGCATACAGAGCTCTAAATCTAAATGAAGCTGAATTTTGTCGGCTATCTTGTCTCTATCTCTGATGACGAGGTGATGTATCTGGTAGTGACCTCATCCTAGTGCCATTCAACCTCCCCCACATGCGCCTGGGTGCCACTTTCTCTCAGATTGTTTCCATGAGCTCTCCTGTGATCTGCGGTGTTATCTCCCCAGGATGTATGCATACATCAGTCTAATACCAGAGCACAGACCTGGAGACCTCTCTTTGGGGGTCGTCTTCTGGACTGCTCAGGCTCGGATGGCTAAATATCAGGGAGAACAAAAAACCTGCAGCTCATATTGACTCTGACTCCAGTATACGCAGCCTTCTCCGGTCCTTTCAAAGTGTTTTCGTTTTGTGGTAATCCCTGCTCTTGCCTGAAGCGAGCCCGGGCCAAGGGGGGTTTGTTTAGAGTGGTATGATTGTGGCTATTGGTAACCCTAAACACTGTCCTCAGCCAAGGTGAATGACAAGTACTCATGCATCCCCCATCCATACAAATGACACTCCCCTCGAAAAAGTGACCACAAGATCGTCTCAGCCATGACAAAAAGGAGGGAGGTACAGTAGCCTAGCATTAGAGAGAGAAATATGTGTTTGGTTGAGAAGACTACAATTTCTTCGACAGGATTTGGTGGATTGTGCTTTTTTCCAGATTATTTCTTTCGTTAATGCTTTTACTGTTGTTTTACAGATTGATTGAGGGTAAGAGCTGAGCCACAGTCAAAGTTTTGAGATTATGAAAGGCCCATTGATTCATATTGAGACTAATCTATATGGCTGCCTTATTTACTATATGTCATACCAATAACGTCTAGTAACATGATCCATCTACAAATTTATTAGAACACAAACTCACTGCAAAGTGTTTGCCAATACTGCTCTAGGGTAACTGTGTATTAGTGGGGGGCAAATTGATCTGATTGTTCTGCCAACATTGGTATCAGTATTGATCAATATTTGTGTGATGAGATACTTAAGTTTCTGCTATCAAGCACACCCATAGACTGTATAATTAGGGGACGTAATTACAGTCAGCTCTAACTGAAGCTTCCAGCAAATGCCCCGCCCCCTGGTGTCCGGCTGCAGTATAGGTCATAAACCCTATCTCCCCATGCATTACAGATATGAGTCGGGGAAACTTTAAAAAATTGTTACACCTCGTAGAAATTTTTCTCTCATCCTTACGCGGTGGTGGTATGAAGTTGTGATTTGGCTGCATTGTGTTCAAGTTTTGTTTTTTTTTTTTTACTGAGGAGTTGGTTTTTCATTGGTTATTGGACGTTAAAAACCAAGTTATAAGTTTCGTTTTACGATGGTTGACAGCTGCCATTCGTGAGTAGTTTTTATCGGGGATATAGAAAACTTCAGGAAAGGGAGCCAAACGAAACGACACCTTCAGAGTAAGAAAAATACATTTTTATTTACTTATTTATTTTTTGCTCCACCGGAAGTTCTCAACTGCGCAGACTCTGGCTGCACAATGGCGGACAAATGCGGCTCCAGTCAAGGGTTTTTTAAGCTTCAAAATTGTACAACGGTGACAGGCAAAGCCACGCTGTCTACTCTATATACAGTCTATGAACACCCCCCCCTTATCCCCCCACTCTATTGTGATTGTCGCCGCTCTGTCAAGTCACGCAGCTGTTCACTGCTTGCTGCATGATGGCAGAAGAGCTTTGTTTGGCGTTGATTTACAGCTGAATAGTAAAATACCAAAGGAAGCGATGTGTTCAGTGAAGAAATAAGGTTCTGTGGCAACACCACAAATTTAAACAACACCAAAAAGAGATATCTGAACTGCAAAGTAGAGAGAGGGAGGAGGAAAATCCCCAAACTCCAACTAGACCCTAGGATCAAAAAAAGAGGTCATCAGCAGAGTCCTTCCAACTTATGCAACAAGCTGGAAGTTGATTTATGAATGCGAAATAAGCTTAAGTCATCTCCCAGCTCAATTGATTTCACTTTTCAAAAGCTAATTGTTCCTCTAATATTAGAAAAACTAGTTAAATTTAATATAATACTAAGACAGTCATATATTATTGTCAGTTCAATAAATCTAGATAAATTATTTTACTATAACTGAAAATATGTAACTACATAAAGATATAAAAGTTATGTATGCATTGCTTATTATTATTATTATTAGACCACCACCCAGTTTAAGTTGTTTACCATTGCTGCTCTATATTATCTGTATATTGCCGATTTCTAAAATATTTTTTTTTATTTGTGATGGTTATTCTACAATTATATGCAAGGCCTTTGATCAAATATCTTGAATGCTAAAATGTGAAAATTGCTGTTAATCCATAAATATTCAAATGTACTTTTTTACTTCACAACAACAAAGCAGAAAGAAAAATTACAGCTGCTTATATATATATATATATGTGTATATATATATGTATATATATATGTGTGTATATATATATGTATATATATATATGTATATATATATGTGTGTGTATATATATATGTATATATATGTGTATATATATATGTATATATATATGTATATATATGTATGTGTATATATATATGTGTGTATATATATATATATATATCAGTAATACTGGCTGATATTTACTCAGAATTGGATCAAAGGCAAATTTTGCAGTATCACATACCACAACAGGATATGGATGACAACCAAAACACTTTTGGAAGGTTTGTCCACCAGAATGTGCACTTCAGTTAAAACTATTTATTGAATGCTACTATATCATCGTCTTTACCCATGAACTCTCAAATATACTTTTTGACAAAAGAAGCTGGACAAATGTAAAGCAAATTACATTTTCTCCGAATGTTCCTGAATAGAAAAATGTGTTTTAGTGGTTGTTCAGGGAATTTCAGTTTTCAAATCAAAGAGAAGTTGCGTTTTATTTTTTTAAATGATAAAAATTGAAAGGGATTGATTTGACCCCGAGGGTACTAGCATGGTTTAACATTGCTGTACAAAGTAGAGCTAATAAACTCCAGCCCCATGTGAACATGTGAGGAACAACATTATTCTACTTTCTCATGGCTTCATTTTTCAACAGCTCGAGCTAAAGCCAAAGCCCAGTTCACATCCACTGGTCGATGTCATGGTGTCTTACACGGATCCGTTTCTTGTACACAGCCCATGTCATGTACTGCAGTTTGAGTTTTTCTGCTATCGTGAAAGCTGACCTAAATTTATTTTCCTCCAGTGGCTGCTGAGTTTTCAGGTGAAATTCAGAACCTTTATTGGATTTGATTCCAATAAAGGTTTTGACCCTGCAGCTGATCCTGTCAGCAGTGTATTCTATTACAGCGCAGAAGACAGATTCACAGCAGAATATTGGAACAATCTGGGGGCTGTTATTGAAACTCAGATATCATCCACTCACACACAGGTCATCTGATGGGGGTCTCTCTCTGACCACAGCTAGGATAACCTCTCATAGTGTCTCTAAATGTGTTTCTACCAGGGGCTTGATCATATACATGAGTTCAGTGTCACAAGACTCAAACCCAACACCTGTATCGCTTCCCTCTCTGTGTCAGGTAACAAGTCATTGAGGATTGGAGACATACGGACAGGGGTCTCTGATTAATCTTTGAACTTTGTTTCATCTCTGACACTGTTCAATAAACCCACCAGAGGAGACTTGAGTCACATTATGCTACAGTAGATGAAGCAGCAGAGCAACTTGAGCCTTACAGTATGACAGTATGATAGTATGAGCCTTACAGTGCGGTGCCTCCTTCCAGAACTCAGAGCTTTACATCCTCCCTTCTGCTTCACATTATAAACCAACTGTCTCCTACACTGAAGCAGTTACAGGTATATGAAAAGAATTATCACCCTTTTGATCTACAGTATGCCTCATGCTCATTTCAAATTATAAAACGTATTGAACACAACAAACCTTATAGTCTCTGATAGCAAAAAAAAAAGAAAGAAGACGTTTTATTGGTAGATCTCTCAACTGCGTTATTCTCTATCACCTCAAACTTGACGCTCAAAACTTTCATCCGAACCATTCGAAAACTTCAAACTTGACTTTGAAAATTTCTGAATTGATCTGTTTTCATATTAACTTTCTTTTTCTTAAAGATATTTTGGGCTTTTTGATAGAGGAGTACAGTAGATAGAGTAGGGAAGAGGAAAGGGGGAGAGAGTGGGGAGTGACATGCGGGAAACAGGCCGCAAATGAACTTTCTTGTTGGTTATCTGTGATGTTTCAACTGCAACTATAGACTCATAAATCATACTAAACCTGTCATTTGGAAACAAAACAGATCTTGTGTTGAATAAAAAAAAGTCTGTAAAATGTAGCTCTTGCTCAGGGGATGTAGTCCTGGGAAATGTAGTCTTCTGGAAATCTGACTTCTTTTCTTAAAATTAAAATAGATACCAGAGGTGTAAAACTGTATGCTGCTGGAGAAAATCATATCTTGAAAAGCCAGTATGATCCATAAAGTATTAGTTTCATTTTGTGCTATATAGTTTTCCCACACATCCATTGATTGACTGTATAGAAATATAATCTCTTAATAACTGAATTTGTCATAGCTGGTTTTCTTTTTGGTTTGTTAGTATGGAGGCATCAGGTGTGAGGTGTGTCTGTGTAAATTTCACTTTCATACTGTTGAGTGTAGGTCTCGTTTTTATCAAATATCTTTAAAGATTGTTGAGTTATATATTATTCCTGGTAGGCTTGTGCACAAACATGTTTGAAGTTCTTACAATGTATATTAACTGCTTTGTGTTTCTTTTTCTCTTATTTAAGGGACTAAATTGTGTTTCTGCCCAGAAAGACCGCAATGAATATATGTATGACCACATTAAAATAATGTTGCAGGTTTGCTTTTCTAACACCTTTGGCATGGCAGTAGTGGTCGAGTCAGAAGTCTCTTAATCTGATTGGCAGCTGCAGTCTTGAGTTCTGGGATTATGTTGTTAGATAAAGTGACCTACCCATTCTTCTTACAGCAAAGAGCAGAATAAATCTCTGTATCTAGAGCACATTTCAGAAAATAGACACCTTAGAAGTAGTGTTTAGAGGTGAAGTATGCAGAAATTTTTGATAGGTTAAATTTTCTTTGTTTGCAAACAGCATCCTAACTTGTCCATGGCTCAGTGTCAGCTGCAGCGCATGCTCACTGCCCCTGACCGTAGCTAACAGCATGGCTAACAGTCATGAAAAACAGCCCAGCACCTGCAGCATCGTGTGAGAGAAACTCAAGAGTCGTACACCTGACTTACTGCAGGTAAATGAGACACACTGTGGACATAGAATCATTTTTTCCTCTGTTACACTGCTATTGTAGCCACTCAGGGTAGTGTCTCCTACTCGCTATTAGCAACACACAAAGTCACATGCGCACTGGTTGTGCCGTGATTGGCTGGTCATCACCCATAAAAACTCCTGCTCTCTGCACACAAAGCGTCCCGAGTCCAGCATAATACTAACAAATCAAACAAATTATTAAAATTCTGCATACTCTACCTTTAGCTCATGTTACACAAAAGGTAAACCTTGAGCCCTTGTATGATAAGTTCACTAGGTGCTCCTATTATCTGATACCTTTGGGCAGTTATCTGAGTAATTAATCAAACATCATGAGCCAATATCAATCAACATTTAGTCGAGTTAAATATAGATGTTTTTTACCTCATTCTAGATAAACATTCATCTAAACTTTTACTAAGGTCCAAACAAATCAGTTATTTTACATTTTTTCCTCTTTACAACTGTTACAGGTCAGGGTACCATGGCCAAGGACTGAAATCATGATATAAACCTGTGCAGTTTCCAGACCCTCTGTGCAGTAAGTTTGTGTTGTAGTTCATTTTCCCAGAGTCTCTCCATGCTTGTTTTCTGAAGGAGCAGTTCAGTGAAGTTTTATGATAGTTAACAGCCTCGCAGTGAAGCTTTTCTCTCCATTTTCGTTTCCATTTTTCGCTCTTTCAAGTAGCTGAGTGGAGTAGAAAACAACTATGTGCTTCAGATCCATGAGAGACTCCAAAACAAGTAGCAGCCGCTTGTTGCCAGGCTGTAGATCCTGCATGCCAGAGACTATTTGCATAAAATTGAACTTTTCTCAACTTCCACTTCATGTGAGCGCCACTGCAGTTTGAGTGTTCCCGGGCAATGCCAGCGTTTTCAGAAAAAAAGGGTAAACCAGTTAAAAATGACTCTTTTTTTCTGTTGTGTTTCCAGTTTTGCATCTATAGCAGAGGAAAAGGTCTTAGAGCATCACTTGGGTGAAGTTCACAGAAAGAAATCATCCTGCTGAAGGAAGAAGTTTTAATTATGATGACCCAGGGGCCTTTCCTGTGGTGCTACCTTCCTGACAAACTTTGAGATAAATTAAGGGTGATTGGGGCAATTCAAACTTTGTTTTTGCCTTGGGAAATCGTCCTGCCATGAATTTTCAGTGTGTTTCTATACTGAAATATTATCTATTCCTTTTGAAGAGTAAGTTCATTTTACTTATCATTCCAAAGAAGTGCTGTTTAGAGCGAAGCATGTGTGTCACTGGAAATGGGCTTTTGAATGATTGGGACAACAGATAGTCTCATCGTTTTGGGTTTATATTATGATATCATTGACATAATTTCAACTGCAAATTCTTTTTTTTCCATCTCTGTGAATAGACTCCATGTTTATTTTGGTCCGACTTCATTTTTCACTATTTAAAAACACTTTTAGTTCCTGCAGTGTGTATAAAAAATGCTTTTCCTTGGTTTCTTCTGTTTATTAAACTGAAAGACTCATTTACAGTCAATGTCATCAATTTATATGAGTGCATTTTGGCAATAGACGTATAGCGTTTGAATTCAAGCTAGTTCTTTAAATACTGAATCAAAACTGTAAGCAACAAAAGAACATTCAGTTGTTCTGTGGTCAATTGTCAGAAAGAATGATTTACCATGGAGTCATCTTTTACTGAGTTCAGACGATTGTAGCCCCAATTCGAATCAGAATCAAAATCAGAATCAGAATCACCTTTATTGCCAAGTATCTTCAAGAAGCATACAAGGGATTTGACTTCGATTTCAACTATGCTCTCTTTGTACAAAAACAAGTCGGAATAAACATTAAATATCAAATATATATTAAAAAGCAGATATTATGTAACTACAAATTAGAAATATAGAAATATTAGAAATACAGAAACTTTGTACAAAAGGAAGACAGAATATTTTTTTCCACATTTAAATTTACATTCAAATTAAATAGTGCAATGAAAATGCGGAACATTGAGAATGATGAAGTCAACGTTCTGTTTAACACAAGTAAAACAGAAAGCAATGATTTACAAATCATTTCTAACCCGTATACAGTCAAATACACCACAAAGATAAGATATTATCATTCAAACTAATAAACTTTATTGTTTCTTCTTTGCAAATATTCACCTATTTTGAATTTGATACAGCAACACGTTCCTAAAAATCTGCTGTTTCCCACTGTTACATCACCTTCTCTTTTAACAAAACTCAAAAACTGTTTGGGAACTGAAGACACTAATTGTTGAAGCTTTGGCGCTGGAATTCTTTCTCATTCTTGCTAAAGGAACAACTTCAGTTGCTCAGCAGACCGAGGTCTAGGAATTGGTATTGATAAGATTTTATTGATATACTGCAAAAACGGAAATCTAAGCAAGTCATTCTGTCTTATTTGTAGTAAAAATTGTCTTATTGTTCTTAATTTGAGCCACATTCACCAAATGTCTTATTTCAAGTTTTTTTCAAGACAAAAATGAGGTGTAAATTGCCTGTAACAAGTCAAAAAAAATCTGGAAGTTTCTTGAAATTAGAAAGATGTCTTAAAACAAGAATCTTTTATCTTATCCCATTGGCAGATTTTTTTGACTTGTTACAAGCAATTGATGCCTCATTTTTGTCTTTAAAAAACTTGAAATGAGACATTTTTATGACTTTGTCTAGTAAATGTGGCTCAAATCAAGAATAGTAAGACAAATTTGACCAAAAATAAGACACAATGACTTGCTTAGATTTCAGTTTTTGTAGTGTACCAATACCATTATCGCTTCCACTTATCGATTACGTTCTTTACTGATCCCCTTATTGATTCCTCCTGTGACTTTTCTGTGCACAAAAAGTGGCTTTACAGGTTTTGTCAATATCTTATTGAGTTTTAAGTAAATCAATATAATTGTCACTGGATCATAAATCTCTAAATATTTGTTGGTAGTACAAACTCAGCAGTTCTTGTTTGATCATTCAGGGTTAATGGTATCTCCAGTCATGGAAAAGAATTGATAAGGGAATTGTAAAGCAAAAAAGGCTATTGATATTGATGGATTTAAACATTTCTTATCCATTCTTAACAGGAACCTGTTCTCGATACCCATCCCTGCTGAGGTCTATGTTGTTGTAATTGGACCTTGTAATTAGTCCTGTTGCAATAATAAATAAATCAATTAATTGCACAATAATTAAAAATGAGCTTGATAAGTTTGCTGGGCTCAACAATTTTTTATCCATCAAAGACACTGGGTAATGAGTCAACTTTGCTGGATCACTGTGAGGTTTTTTTCTTATCAGCAACAGAGCAACAAGCAATTTAAAAAAATATATCTATTTTGTATTTTTATATATTGCTTTTGGTTTTGTGTGGCTTTTATTCAAGTGCAGTATTTGTTAACAGAGAATGACTACTTGTTTTTGGTTGTGTTGATTATTTATTTTGGATATTTACAATGTCTTTTATCATAATAAAATACCAATTTTAAATATTCTTAAGAAATAAAAGGTTTTTTATCTTTAAAAGGGTATACTTGCACTATTATACCATTATTATTCCATTAGCTGAAAATAGTATCAAAACAGCAATATTATTGTTTGTTGCAATCATTTCTAGGACAATTTATCGTCCCAACAAAACAAAATGTGTTATCATGACATGTCTACTTATAATGAATATGCCACACATTTTCAATGGGAGACAGTCTAGTAGCTGCACTCTTTACTACGAAGCCACGCTGTTGAAACAGATGCAGAATGTGTCTGGATTTCATTGTATTGCTAAAATAAGCATGGAAGTCCCTGAAAAAGACCTGGATGTACTTTTCAGCATTAATGCTGCCTTCACAGATCTGGACTGATCAGATCACAGCAGACTTTTCTACTCTGCGTCAGGCCATCTGAGATGAGCTCGGGCTCATCTACTCACCAAAGTGGAAGTTGTGTACTATCAATCAAAGTGATAATTTAAAGTTAAAAATTGCGTCTTTTGGTGGTTAATCCCCAACCACTGACTAACCATTGTACTACCGTATACAGTTTAAAATTCTTCTCCTCACTCACAAAGCTCTCCACCACCAGACCCCTCCCTACCTCACCGACCTCCTCCACCATCACACTCCAAGCCGTAACCTCCGATCCTCACACGCCACCCTTCTGTCCCCACCCCACAGGACCAAGCACCGAACCTGGGGGGACAGAGCCTTCTCCATAGCTGCCCCCTCCCTCTGGAACTCACTCCCCACTCACATTCAAAACTGCTCCGATCCATCATCCTTTAAATCTCTGTTAGAAACTCACCTTTTTAAGTTAGCTTTTAACCCGTGATTGCACTGTCAGAATTGTTTTAATTGATGTATGTATTTATGTATTGCTTTTAAATTGTAAAGTGTCTTTGAGTTTTGAAAAGCGCTATACAAATAAAATTTATTATTATCATTATTATTATTATTACTCCACAGCACTTCTGTTGCCATAACTCAGCCGTAACCGTCTGCCAACTCTGAATGGGTCTATTTTGAGAAACTTAAGAAGAATCAAACTCCTTTGTGTGTGAGAATCTCTCCCTGTGAGTTCAGTGTGGCCGAGCTGCGGCTCTGCAGAGGTCAGCCGTCCATTTTTCCCACTCTCCAGCCTCTTCCACTGGTCATGCTCAAAAAGCCCCCTGCAGAACTCACTCAATCCCTATTCAGCCTCTGGTGCTTCCTCTCTCCTGACAGCAATAAGGTATGGATCCTCTGGAGCTGTAATGTTATGCTACAATATGGCAGGAAGCTGGATGAACTCTCCATCACCTCACAGTGTGTGTGTGTGTGTGTGTGTACCACACAGATGGAACGACGTCTCGAAAGTCCCCACAGACGTACGGAAGCGGAGTAGAGGCAGGGAGCGAGACTCCTCTGAAACTTAATCAGATTAATAGTAGCGGACACAGTGCCTTTGTACTCCTCCTTCCATAGTAGGGGTCCTCCGGAAGAATCCAAATTACGGTACACACACACATACACGTACACAACCGCACACTGTGTGTTTATGTTAATGCGGCGGTGCGTGTGTATCTTTTATGAATTGCCACAGCTGTGTTAGACAGCTGCTGGAGGGGCTGCATTCAGTGAGAGTGCCTCCCCTTTCGTTGCTGCTGAAAACATGCCGCTCTTCTCATACACAAACAATTACAGGCACAGTCTGTCGCACACACTCAGGGCTTCATATAATTACAGAGTTCAGCGCTTACATTTAAGAATATATGCAAATTCATTCTGATCACCCTCAAGAAGAGTTTGAGAGGATGATGGCAGACACTGTTTGAGCACATTCCACTTGGTGTGAGTGTGTGTATGTGTGTGTTTTCTTGTTGATATTGGCTGACACTGTGACGACCATTAGCTTTGGGACATAGTTCTGACAGAGCCTGAAGAGAGCGCAGCAGTGGAAAAAACCTCCTCCCCTTGCAGCAGTTGTGTGACATTAGCTGTGTAGGCGATGGTGACTGCTGCGCGTCAACACCAAAGGAGTGTTTGTCTCCCCGCTGTGATCTGTGAGCTGCAGACTCAGCAGATTGTTCATCTGTCATCTTAAAAAGTTCATAATGCTCACCGTTCAGAACTGCCAGAGCCGCTCACACCGGACCGCTTATGAATGATCGCAGAGATAAATCCTCCCCGGGTGGTGGAGGTACGGAGTGCCCACGGGCTACGTGTTTGTGCTAAAGTGGTTTTGGTGGCAGCTAAGATGAAGCTTCATTTGTGTCGCTGGGGTTCATGAGACAGCACTAGGTGAGGTGTCTGGTGACAAAGACTTTTCATCATATCGAAAACAACATTCAGTTACAGTTCTGTTTAATTCCTGTGAGCTCAAATAAGGAACTTTAGGTTATTTCTTAATCTGCCTCTGGATGGTGTTAGGGATAATCTGATAAAGGTTGTGGTTGGGTTAGGGTTTGATTTGTTACAATCAATAACAAATAGATAACATTTATCATGGGCAAAAATGTAAGTAAAACAGCAACAGTTAAAGAATTAATCATCATCTAAAAAGAGAATTGAACATCTCCGGCTTTCAAAGTTCAAATAAATTAAGCATTATTTCCCCCTCTGTGCTTAAGATAAGATAAAATAAAATAAGATACATTAAGATATGATATGATACGATGCAATATGTTATACATCCCATGAAGGGAAATTCAAAGTCACAGCAGCAATACAAGGAAAAAGTAAAGTGCAAAAGTTTAAAGAATGTATAAATATACCAATATAATAAGTATAAAAAAAAAAAAGAACAACAAAGACATAGCTGCTACAACAAGCTGCCACTGAGTGATACTTAGAAAGTAGAAGTAGAAATTAATTAATTAATTATAAAAGTCCATCAGAAACGACAGCTTGGCCATAAATCTCTTGTCGGCCTCCAACTCCACAGGGTCCAGGACTGAACTGGACTCAAGTACTGAATGGAAAATGAGTTATCTCCAGGATGAGGTGGATTAAATTAAATGCCATAAGAAAAACTGTTATTTTATAACCCAGTTTAAGAACTTTTAGGACTCTTCTTGTGTTTTGCACTACACTTATAGACACTGAATCCAAATTTATTATGTAAGAGCTACAGGTCTTGAATTTTCAAGATGCATTAGATACTTTTTACAATGAAAGCAATTTCAAACAAGCTGCAACCTTGAGAACTGGAAATGAAGCCAACAAGAAAGTGCAGAAAATGCAGTACCTGCTGTGGCCACGTGTGACTGGTCCTGACAACAGCACAAAGGTAGTGTTGCATTTCAGCCTCTCCTTTACACGGAAACAGTGTCTTAGCGAACCTTAAACAGAAAATTTTGAAAACAACCTCCTGAGTGACATTTTTTGGTTTCACTGTAAATGACAAGCCAGAGTTTTCAGTTGGAATGCTAACATCACACTCCACTTTGTGTGTGGGTAGTTCACTTTTATTGTGGCATGGCCATGAGTAAACTGGGACAACAACAATAGTATCAATAGCAAACTACTGTGTTGTGCTTGTCCTGCTGAATCTACCGACTGCCTTTCAGTTAAATGTGCATCTATCAGCAATGAAGCATTCAGCTCACCTCTTTTTCTGCATTTCATCATTTCCATGTAAAGCAGAAATCGTTCACTGCATGTTTTGGTTGTAATGTTGTCATGTAAATGAGGCCTATGAAAGTGGGAGGACAAAGAAGAGAATGATACGTAATCAACAATCACGTACAAAATAATACCTCTGTGTAATAGCTATAATTTATAATTTATGTCAGTACTTGTGCAATATCCCATAACTGTTATCATGTATTAAACCACACATTTCTAAGCAGATTGTACATACTTTATATTTTTATATCTTTTGCTTATATTTAATTTTTTTTTTTTTTTTTTTGTGTGTCACTTATGCTTATACTTTTACTTTTCTTTATTTTTAACACTACCTTTGAGTGGGAGTAGCTGCAAACAAAAAAGCAATTTCCCCCAAGGGATCAATAAAGTGTTTCTGATTCTGATTCTTGTGATACGTTGTGAGGAGCTGCTGATTTTGTTTTTAGTGATTTAGAATTTAGTGATTCATAACTTATTCAATATCATAAACAGCATACTAGACTCTCACACAGCTCAGCACTGAGTCAAACTGTTCCTTAAAATTATAAACGTTATGAAAAATGAAGGGTTCTCATAACCTAGAGGTACGGACAGTTTATTCTCTCATGTCCTCTGTCTTGTGATTATCATTTTCTTTTCTTTTTAAAGGGTCAGAGCAGTTTCACTCGTTGCCTCAAAAGATCTTATTTATTTTTTCTTTTTCCATTTAGAAATGCCCAAAGCTACTTGATATTGGGCAAAAAAACTGGGAAGGTGTCGTGCTGCTTTGAGTAAATTTCAGTAACACCTGTTGTGGTACATTTGTTGAAATCTGTGTTCAACAGCTGGAGGGTTTGTCCTTGCTTGTGTGAGACTGAATAAGAGGATATTTGGAGTGAAACATGCTGTGGCAAAGACCAAAAGTGCAAAATGATAGAACATGGAGGCATGGTAAAATTGCAAAGAGCCCTGCCATCAAAATAGTGGCATAAACAACTCGACAAAATTCGGACTAATACAACATTCGCCTCTGCTCACTCAAGTCATTTGTGAAAGTGAAAGATTGTGATTGGCTGTTGAGCTTCCAATATCTCCAGAATTACACACCTCAACAGCAAATTCAAACTTCGTTTTGAGTTCAGCAGAATTTCAGTTTCAGTTTCATTTAAAAAAAAAAGGAAGATTGAATATTCTGCCAACAGCCTTGATTGGTTCTGTCACCATGGTCACTTTCCTCCACTCTCTGAGAGTTATTGTGCTGTGTGCTACCTGCATTAAAGGCTTGGGTTGTTCTACTTCTTTTCACAAGCTTCTATAAAGTCTCAGACATCTGCTGTATATGTATATACCTCAACAAGGTCTCCACCGTGCTACGAGGCTGACGATGCTGTATGTCTCCTTGCCTCTCAGTGTGTGTGTGTGTGTTTGTGTACTCTGGGTGATTTTCTGCTTTGCTGCTCTCAGAGTAGCACTTGTCCTTGGTGAAGAGTAATTTGACAATTGTGGAGGGATGCTTGTAAAAATTCTTGCCTAGGCTATCATTTTTCATTTCTACCTGAAGTGTTCTGTTCTCCTCAGCAAACTCAAATAATTCAGATTTTCACCTCTGTGGCATATGCTATTCACCTTGAGCTAACTTTATCCTAGTTTTGAGATTTATATATAAAAAAAATACACAGGTGTAACATCACATAATTTAGTTTCATGTTAAGCTTTCTAAAAACTTTGCAAGATAAACAACATGAAAAGAGACATTTAACCTACAAACTCTTTTGATTTTCCAAAACTGATATAATACTTGGTGATTATTTAAGAATATATTTTTTTTTCACTTTTAGGGCACTGTCAGTCTAATTTAATTTACCCTTTAATTTCAATGTGACATCAATTTGTAAATTTAGTTTTTCTGCATTTGAGATGAAAAATATTTTAAGAATAAAAACAATAATTAGAATAAATCAAACACGTTTACTAGATAGATAGATAGATAGATAGATAGATAGATAGATAGATAGATAGATAGATAGATAGATAGATACTTTATTTATCCTGAGGGAAATTCACAGTATCCAGTAGCAGGTTGCAAATACATACATGACATAACATGCAACATTATTACAAAACTACAAATTACCTTCAGCCAAAATCCCCCTCCCACACGCCCATACATCAATTAAGAAAAAGGAAATAAACTTTACAAGGAAGCATACCTGTGCATTGATAAGTTAGGAAATATAAAATATAAAATTATACGTCAAGTTAAATACAAACCTATAAACGAAAAGAGAAAGGGCACATTGGACACAACAACAACACACAACAACAAAGTGATTTTCTACCTTGATTCCACCAAGAACTACAGTTTTGATAATGTGGGATTTAGACCTACTAAAGTAAAAACAGGGTTCTTATGGAGCGGCTGTGGTTCAGTGGAGTTGAGTGTGTCTTAACCAGAGCATCAACAACACTGTTAAAATATCCATTTTTACTTGCGTATTTCTCTCTACCATTTGGAAAAAGCAAGACCTAACGGCTACAATACACCGCATCTGTCTGCGTTCTATCTGTGTGACAGCAAAAAATCGAATAGGATTAATTTGAGTCAGTGTGTCAACTCACACTGCATCCGTTCAGTTACTGTCCCGTTGCGTGCCGACGCTGGCAAGATGCAAGTGATAAGCAGCAATTCTATTTCTGCTGAATGATGCAGCTGTGATGCATAAATTCAGTGTTGGGCAGATCGAGTGGGACAGGAAGTAGTGCCTGAACCATTGACAGCAGAAACTTCAAAAATGATCCTGTTCATTTTTTCATACACACACCCACTGATTACAAGCAAATAGATCACAGGTGAGGATGGTTACCTTTAGTAGACATTCAAGCACACGTGTGTTCACTTTTGTGCATTTGTCAGGCCAAAACCACCAGAGTTGTGTAAACTTCTTAACAGGGTCGTTTTTGAAGTTTCTGTTGTCATAATGATTTAAAAAAAAAAAGAGTAAACTTTTTATTTTGTGTTATCAGTCATTTTTTCTGAGAAAAGGCCAAAAAATTAGAAATTCTGCTGGACTGTGTAAACTTTTGGGCACAACTGTATGTTTGGAAAAAAAAATTGAAAACATTTTTTCAGGCCCTAAGAAGAATAAAAATATCCTGACACAGGCTAATAGGAATTTCCACCACACGAACCGTTGAATTTAGGAGTAAATAACTTTTAAATAGGTGTCCACTGTAGTGACCTCTATGCACCACAGAGTTAAAGGTTGTAAGTTGCATGTTTTGAAACACCAGATTACCAAACTGATCAGTGTCATTGTCAACTTAAAAACATGAAAGTAGTTAATTGGCTAATTAAGGTGCATCATAAACACAAGTATGCACAATTTGCAGATACAACTTTTAATAGTGATGGTTCTAGAAAATGACCTGATATATTTGGACCAATCAGCAGGGTAGATTACAGGTAATAACACTTACAGCCTCAGAAAGCACTTTACCCTTGCAGGGACCTGGACCAAAGTCCCAGTGGTGGAAATACACAGTCTCCCCCAAACAGCCCTTCTTTGACCCTGAAGATGAGCCAGTTGGTTCAAGTCTTGTTGTTTTAAGAATGTGAACAAATGATGAACACTGTTATCTTTCTGTGGAGGAGGCTGTAAAGATCAGTGAAGTGCTGAGCTGCCTTAGGGCGTCTCAGGTGCCTCAGGAATGTCATGCCTAATTAAACAGAGTTGTCTTTGTCTGTGGTTCTCATTTTCCTTTAATCCTCTGGAAACTATTTAATCCATGTAATCCATCCCTGCTAATCCCGTGCATTGTTTAAACTGACCAATGAAATACTGCCCAGTAAGTAAAAGGATAAAAAGGATAGCAGTCAAATTTCATCTGGGAATCAGTTAATGCTAAATCAATCTTAAGTAAAGCGCTAACGTTTTTTAGTTCGGCTACTGCAGCATAAGAGCCTCTAAAGCTGTTTTTGCACAACCAGAAACTATTTTGGTCCAAAATCAAAAAAGTGTAACTTTCTGGGCTCAGCAGAAGAACAAAAATGAACTTTTTATCTTCTTGTTTTGCACACAGCAGTCTCAGGAATACTCAGTTTACCCTTTATGAACATGCACACTCAGCAATGTCACTCCTCTCTCAACAACCAATCAACACACTATTAGACAAGACACACGGAGCCTGATCCATTAACAGTTTGCGTTAACAAAAACATGCAGAGTCTATGTAGATCACCAGGACGCGCAAAATTCTGGGAGGGGTAGATGCAAATGTGAACATTTAGCACCCGCAAAGTGATTTATCAAACCTGAAAAGGTTTGCGGGCGCTGTTTAGCGTGTGAAAGGCAGGTGCAAAGTGAAACAATGTTACACAGAGGCAGCTGCGATCCAATACAACAAACTACCGACAAATGTTGAGGCATCCCCACAACCCAAGAGGTCTAAATTACTATTAAAAACTCTTAATTAAAAAAAGAAAAAAGAAAAAAAACAAGCACAAAAAAACAGAGCCTAGACTATGACTCGGATTCTCTCTCTTTCCCCCCTCTCGTTCTCCCTCTACTCATAATAATTAAATGAATAATTACATTTTTTGAAAAACAGCTTTAGATTTTCTTTTTTATTGCTCTTAAATGTAGATTATTAGACGTGTGGGGAGTCAGAGCTTTTTGTCCAGTAGTTTTTTTTCTGTAAATCCAGAGATCCAGAGAAGGAGGGAGGAACAGAAGGAGTTAATCTCTTTAGAGTTGACAGAATGTGCACATTATGATAACGACAGTCGCAAAATCTAAGGTGAACCACGTTTCATTTTTGAAGACCTCAGAATTAAAGTGAGATCACAGCACTTCTGTTACTTTACAGGTGCATCCTCTGCGCAGATAAAAACTAAAAGACTTAAACATCCGTTTTGAATTTCTGAGACGTTGTAACAGTGACGGTGCGCAATCATAGCAATTATGTCCTCGTGATTAAGTCCAAGATTAAAATGTATCCCAACTAAGTCCTGAAGAGTCATTTTTATCACAAGAACACAGAAGATTGGCTGGTTTCTGTAGTCCAGCTGATATCTAGTGCGCATGAGAGGGTTTATCCTTATATGATACAGATCTGCAACTCTGTTGATTCAAACGTCATTTTTAGTTTACAGCCACTCTGCTCTCTCAAACTCTCTATGGAAACAGACAGTAGCAAACGCTAAATCCTCATTTAAATCGGCCGGTCTGCTCCTGTTACCAATTGCACGCGCTATCTTAGTAGATCACTTGCAACACGCCCACTTTTAGCACCTGCAATTTTTTAGTTTTGCACACGCAATTTAGCGCTGGGTATTTGGGATCTTGGTAGATCAGGCCCATAGTGATTATGGAAGATGATCTGCTGAGAAGAAGAAGCAAAGTTGTGCTTGTGGTTGGTACAAATGCAAAATACCACTAAGGGCGAGTTTAGGCTATGAAATAAAAATGATGTAATTCAGTAAATTCTGGTTTGAATGGGGAAGTTAACCCAAAAGGAAAAGTAAATAATATTTAAAAACAAGTTTCCCTCTTTGAATTAATTAAGCAAAAAAAAAAAACCTATCTCCAAACACAAGGATTTTGCATTGTAAGTTGATGCTATCTTGAACTCCCTTCTTTTTTTTGGACAGCTGAAGACAGTGATTCATGAATCTGGATGAACCTTGACATCTTTGCTTGAATAAAGTCACTGTTCAAGTTCAGTTCAGCACCAACTTAATACCTCTAACAGCTCACAAGATTCTTGTGTTTTACCTGTGTGCTTTTCTGCTGCCAGGTGAATATATNCCAAAACAGAAATTTTATTGTTTGTAGGTTTTATTGTAGAAAATAAAAAGCTTAAAACAGCAACGGTCAGGGAAGACAAATATGTAGTAACTGCTGAGAAGAAGAAGCAAAGTTGTGCTTGTGGTTGGTACAAATGCAAAATACCACTAAGGGCGAGTTTAGGCTATGAAATAAAAATGATGTAATTCAGTAAATTCTGGTTTGAATGGGGAAGTTAACCCAAAAGGAAAAGTAAATAATATTTAAAAACAAGTTTCCCTCTTTGAATTAATTAAGCAAAAAAAAAAAAACTATCTCCAAACACAAGGATTTTGCATTTTAAGTTGATGCTATCTCGAACTCCTTTTTTTTTTTTTTGGACAGCTGAAGACAGTGATTCTTGAATCTGGATGAACCTTGACATCTTTGCTTGAATAAAGTCACTGTTCAAGTTCAGTTCAGCACCAACTTAATACCTCTAACAGCTCACAAGATTCTTGTGTTTTACCTGTGTGCTTTTCTGCTGCCAGGTGAATAAATTATATTTTAAAACAGACACATCAAGTAAAAGCCTGTGTCCTGTTCATATCTGCTTGGAAAAACTAAACACTGGACAGATTGTCTGAAACAGCAGCAGATCAGCTTGAATCATGACACAACTTTCCTGTTTCAAAGTTGCTGAGAAGACTTCAGTGTCAGTTTTCAGTGAAGCAGAGAATGTTTGAGCAGACAGGAGACTGGAGCCTTGTTGCTCTCTGAGGAGTGACTGGAGTTTTTTGGCTGGGGAGATCCAAATGCCCACATGGAGTGCAGATTTGTACTGGGGTGATGTAGTATGTGGATGCTAAAATGAATAGCAAGTATCATTCTAGCGTCCTGTCATAACTACATACTTCAACTCTATGAATTCTGAATGACACTACAGAGATTCATCATACAAAACTTTTGATGAAGAACATGAAATTAAGTGCATTTTCAAAACTTTCACTACAAAGAATCAAAAACAACAACAACAAAAGAAACTTCTATCTCCATATCAATCCTTTGAAAACAGCGACTTTAGTCTCACTCAGCTTGGATGTAAACTTGAGGGAATGCTGCCTCAACTTGGCCTCAAGTATTGGTGACTTGATTTCAACACTGCTGCCTGTCGCAACAAAGTCAAAATACTAGTTTGAACCCAAGATGAACCTCTGAGTTAACAGATGGTCATGTAAAGTTTAGGATTACAGGGAGGTACCTTTGTTGGGAAATCAGATTTCAGTGGCAGCTCATGCTTCAATCCCAGCTTTGGCTGCCCCTTTTTGAAGCATCCTTCAGTAAGATGTACATTGCAAGAAAAGTCAGTAAGAACATCAGCTAAAGTCAAGACAAATGGCAGCAGCAAAACAAAGAACAGAACTTTTACTCAGGATGAATATAGTGAGTAAAAGGTAATTCAAATGCTGCAAAAAGCTTTGATTCAAAAAAAAGAGAAGGAAAAAGATTTACTATGAAAATAAATAAACATGTATATTTTAAAAGAAAGGAACTGTATTGTTAAAAATGTCTAAAATTGTGAACGGGGTAACAAAGCAGAACTGAGGCCTCAGTGTGTTGAGCGTGGAATAATGGAGAAATCTCTGGAATTTTTTAATAGAACATTAATGGATGACAGATGCGAAAAAAAGTGTGTTCATTTAGGGAAAAAGTGATTTTGAATGAACTTATTGACCCTGTAATTCTATTTAGATATACAATTACTTATATGATTATATAAAGATTTTTTTCCATCAGTTTTTGATGAGTCCCTCCTTATTATTGTTGTAAATTTGAACAGTATTTATTTTTATGCTGACTTTAAGCCTGACTTGAGCCTTGTCTGTTCAGGAGCTTCATTCCTTGAATTGAGAGCCTGTTGTGCATGTTGCAGGTTTCTGTTGACATGATAAAATTTTTGGGCTTTCATGCCTTTAATTTGATAGAAGATAGAGAGTACAGAGTCTATAGAGTGGGAAAGGGGGAGAGAGTGAGGGGTGACATGCAGGAAACAGGCTGCAGGCTGGATTCAAATCCAGGCCACCCCACTCGAGAACAAACCTCAAGGTGCACAATCTTATCCACTAGGCCATCTGCGCCCGACCTTGACTATTTTTGTCTAGATTTATATCATCTACAGTCTCATTTTTTTGTTTCCAAAATGTGCTGTTTCGTTTTGTACAGCTTCCCCATTTTTACAAGGTGCATTCCTGGAAACTACAGCTGCCAGTATTTTACCATAAGTTTATCACTATGACTTTTTTGATAACACTTTATTTGAAGGTGCGTGCATGAGACTGACAGAACACTGTCATAAACATGACATGACATCTGTCTTTAAGTTGAAGAAGGCTTTGTGCATGTTTATGAATGTCATTAAATGTCATTCCATGAGTTATGTCACCTTTAACACAAAGTGAACATTGTTTGGAGATATCTTTGTTATGACAACTTGAAAACATAACCTGCCACTGTCTTTGTAAACGTCAAGTCGTCATAACAAAGAGATCCCCTAACAATGTTAACTTTGCATTAAAGGTGACATAATTGACCGAATGACACTTAAGGGCATCATTCATTGACATGCTGTAACTGATCTAAGTTGATCCTTTAATAAAGAAAATGGGTCCAGAATGAAATAGCTGGAAACACTGACAGGTCCTGGATCAGTTCTCTTCAGTCTTCTCATATAATTCACTTCTGCATGCAGGATGATTAAACAATTCTTATGCCTCATTCGCATAATGCTATAGTGGGAAAATTGATTTCTGTGCAGAGGTCCTATTTGCATTTAAGCCCTCTGCCAAAAAACCTCAATATTTAAGTTTTTGTTAGCAAAATCAGAAAGTTTGCAGACAAGGTCTGAGGTTTTCTACGTGAGGCATATAGCTGCCATAGCACCTATACGTCTGGCATATTTGTGTTCCATCACGCTGTCTGCTGGTGAAAGGTGGGAGGGGAATTGGGAAAACTCAGACAGGAGGTGAGATGAGATTCAGGAGCTGCATGTCCACGTTGACCGCGTGTTTTTTTATTCTGGTCTCACACTGTCTATTGTTTGAGTGGCAATATACTCAATTTGGTCCACTTTACTTATGTTTCACACAGACATTCACACAGACGCCACTCCCACCCACGCGCAGACACCGGCACACACACATACAGATGAGGCCGAGTCTCCTTTCCCTGCCTGCTCTCAAAGCCCTTGGCGCTGCTTGTTTACCCTTCACTGTGACAGCTGTGTATATGTGTGTGTTTGTGTGTGTGTTTGTGAGTGTGTCGATCTGAGGAAGGAGATATTGCGTGTCAAGTGCTCTCCAGGGCTAAACTATCATTTCTGAGTGTTATCACACCATCCTACTTCCCAGGGGCTGGCTGTCTTTCTCTCTCTCTCTCTCACTCCCTCTCTCTCTCTCTCTCTCTCATACACACACAAACAGGAGAAGCTCCAGACAGTGTTAGCCCAGTGAGGCGTGCAGTCAGAGGGAAAGAGGAGACTGGAGTAACTTGACCAGTTGGTGAATACACACACACACACACACACACACACACACACACACACACACACTTACATCTTCAGACTGGGAAATCAGTCATGCAATGGTCCCATTCAGACACAGCGCTCTATGACTTTTCAGACCTGCTACAACCCCACAGAGAATGAGTTGAATGATCAGACCAGTGAAGTTCTTGGTCCACTTATGAGTACTTTTCCCTCCATAAACGGATAACTTATACAGGAACAGGACTTTAAAGCGTTAATTAACAATAATTAGTTACAGTAATATCACAAATTAATTGCACCTACTGTATTTTTGCACCCTGGAACATTTCTCTTATTTCAGCGCGTTTGAGCTCATAGCTGCTGTTGTGAGCTGGACCAGGGAGTTTTGGCCACTTTTGCTCCAGTGTAAACTTGTGGGAAAGGTGCAAGAAGTGTCTGCCAGTTTGTCAATTGAACAGTCCCGATTGTGAGACCTTAGATGACAAGTGGTGCCAGGCATGTAGAATTTTAATTATGCACTCCAACCTTTTCCTTGGAGGATCTGAAGAAGTTAATTCTACTTGAGGAGTTTAAGAACTGTCTACTCTTAACCCTGTGGTGCATAGTGGTCACTACACTGGACACCTATTTAAACGTTATTTACTCCTAAATTCAGTGGTTTATGTGGTTGAAAATTCATATTAGCCTGTGTCAAGATACCCTTATTCATATATATATATATATATATATATATATATATATATATTTTTTTTTTTTTTTTTTTTTTTTTTTTTTTTTCAAGTTATAGACAAACATTTGAGGATGAAAAAGCTTAGAAATGATAAATTATTCAGTGTTTAAATGGATGAAAGAGAGTTAAAATGTTTTGCAAAGCATTAAAAAAAGATTATTCATGAAATTACCAAAACAAAATAAGAAATGAAAAGCAGTCAAACAAACAAACAAAAAAGTCATATTTGCATTAAGTTCACACTGTTGTATGTTGAATGCTCGGTTAAAATATTTGAAAAAAAAAGGAAAACTTTTTTTCATGCCTTAAGACAAATAAAAACACTCAAGGGAAAAATCCTGACACTGACTTTCATAACTCATGAATCAGAGAGTTAATTAAATGAACAAAAAGGTTCCTCACTCACAAAAGCTGCAATTCTAGGCGACAAGTTTATCTTGACACATAAAAGTGTTTTTCCAGCTCTGATATCTCGTGGTCAGGCTTCTGTGTCCGAACAAAAAGTTGGGTCACCAAAACCTGTGCGTAAAAGCGCAGCTCCAGCTTCAGCTGAGGGCCATGATCACCTGAATGTGAAACAAGTTGTTGCTAGTGTGGAAGCTAACGTTAGTACGACTAGTGTTGAGTTTACAGAAGGTCCTTTATAGTCTACCTCAGTTGATCCCAACCTTTTCCAACTCAGGGCCCATTTTTTAAGTCTCAAAAATGTTTGCGGCCCACCTCTGACCCAAGAAGGGCAGAGGATATAAAATGCCTTGTTAGAGACCCATTTGTAACAACAACCCGAAATGTACTAAAACCTGATATGTCATAGCTGGTCAGTAATGTAACAGAATTTGAGCCCAAAACAAAACTATTTTTTAGCCAAAGTGTAAAAATTAGTTACTGTTTGTGTCAGCTATTACATTTAGGACTTTAATTCATTATTTTTGTTGTGTTTCGGGCTCAGCACTTCTGTTAAATTTTTGACATGTTATTACATTTTGGGTTTTATTTATTTTTTATTACATATTGGGTCGTTGTTAAATTGAAATCGGGTCATGTTACCCGTTGGGCTCTAACATGCCTTCTTAGTGGACATTTTTTTTATGTGAATATCTGAACATTTTTATTTTCCTGACCAAGTTTGCAACTGAGTTTTAACATTTGAAACAGTATTTTGTATATGTGTACCTTTCTTTCTTTCTTTACTTGTATCTTTATATAATTACACTTCTCTAAAATCATAATATTTTGGAAATGATTTGGTAGCCAATTTACAATACTCTCAAGACCCACCAGGGGGCCGCGGGCCACAGGTTGGGAATTGCTGGTCAACCTGAATCTCTGAAACTGATTCTGTTTTGTTCATGCCTAAAACACTTTATGGCACAAAAAAATGCTCTGATCTGTTGGTCTTTAAGTATCACCTTGAAAAAAGTAAAGAAGGTTTTGTTTGCTTGAGCTCATGCATTCATTCAGTTCACTATTCATTAATTCACCCATATACCATTTTTAGAAAATGATTCTCTTTGTTCTTGGGTCAAATATTAATGCGCGATGAAAATGTGATTAATTGGGATTGATTAATTATAACCTCTGATTGATCAGATTAATTTTTTTAATCAAGCCCCAGCCCTAAATTCATCTATCATGTAGAGGTTCATCACAGTTCACTGAAGTGTAGCTAAAGAAGTTTAATTCAAGTTCAAAATAAACACTGAAGCTCATAAAAACAAAGTCCACTGAGTCTTTATTTGTCTGATTTTCAGTGTGACATTTATTGTTGTCATTGTGCGGCCCTGACACGCCAAAGGGCAACACACATCAGCTGAGCATCAAGAGCATGAAAGTGACTGTTTCACTGAAAGACCCAAAACAAAAATAATGTTATTGTAATAAGGAGCTGAAGAATGACTGTGTAACCTTGTGTTATTGTCAGTATTCTTCAGAATAAATCTTTTGGGGGCATCTTTGGCCCTGAACCTTTTTTTGGTCTATTCTGAATAAAGTTTGATATCTCCAAAGACCCCCGGTGTCTGCTGTGAGGAGTGGGCAGACTTCTCCCTCTTTTCCCTCATGACATCGCCAGCTGCTTCTTTTCTAGCTGTCAAAAGTTTCACAACTCAAGTTTCTGGCTATCGTGATCCTTCACACTTCTCCTGCAGCAAGACACATATGTTTGAAAGTGCACCGAGACGGTTTTAGAACTAAAAACACAAGACGTGCTCTGCCTCTGCAATATGAGCTTATTGATAATTGACATGCCGACATAAAACAAAATACAGAAATGCCAAAAAACAAACAAACCAACATTTAGATTTAGACAGAATTGAAATGTGGGGAGTGAGTCTGAGTTGTTGATGACTGAAGAAAGGAACTTGGTATTTGAGGATGTAAGAGCTGATGAAACGGTGTGAAAATTCTGTGAAGGCTTTGTTGTTGATAAGCAGGATCATGAAAAGGATATAGATTCTGTTAGGAGTTAGGTTTGTATAAACTCATCAACTACTTTATTAAGCACACTTTTTTCAACTGTTCATAAGCATTAGCACGACCTGCTGGAGTTCAAACTGAGCATCAGAATGAAGAAGAAAGGTGATTTAAGGGCACGGTCACACTGGCCATTCAATATATATATATATATATATATATATATTAGCTTGTATTGCACATTTTTATTGCACTATTTAATTTAAATGTGTAAATATTTTTCTTCCTTTCATATAGAGTTTTTCTATATTTTCACATTTCTAATTGCAATTACTTAAAATCTATTTTTATATGTTTGATATTTAATGTTTATTTTGCATTATTTTGTACAGAGACAACACAGTTAAAACTGGAGTCTAATTCCCTGTATGCGTCTTGAAGATACTTGGCAATAAAGCCGATTCTATTTCTGATTCTTAAGCACAAGTCACCCTCTGCCATCGCCTTTCTTGCAGGCCAGAGCGGTCATACAACTACGATATGAACCAGACTACATCACGGTTGCTAACACACATGCGGCCGCCGTCACTATGAAGCGTCTGTTTACAAGACGTGGTCACATCAGAGTCAGCAGATTGGAGAACACAGAGAGCATTTTTACAGTTTTGCTCCCTTTTTTGACCATGATAAGTTCTTTTGGACCAACGCAACCTTCTCACAAACCTGTCATTGTTTGTAGCAGAAAGGATCATGCGGCAATCATACGCCATGGATTATGTGTTGTGAACGCACTGCAGCCTCATGCTCGTACATGAGGTGAACTGTGCCAAAGCACACCTCTCCCAAGTGTGCTGACTCAGGGAGGTGTATCGCTCCTGAGCATGGTTTACTTGCGGTCACACCAGAAAAGCAGGCCAGACTTTAGTGTTGAAGTGTCCTCAAGCACGGCACAGTTGGCCAGTGTGACCACGTCCTAAGAGATCCTGAATGTGTCATGGTTGCCGGACTGAGTATTTGACAAATTGCTGACTTAAACCCACAACCATCTCTAGGGTTTACAGAGAA
This sequence comes from Thalassoma bifasciatum, assembly GCA_008086565.1. Lineage (NCBI taxonomy): Eukaryota > Metazoa > Chordata > Actinopteri > Labriformes > Labridae > Thalassoma > Thalassoma bifasciatum. Next base: position 12,847 of record RPOG01002980.1, on the reverse strand, counting down.
TGAGCCCAAAGAGAAATCTCCAGTTAGCAACAGTTTCTCTTGGACTAAATGTCTTTGTTACCAGAGGTTAGAGGTCATTTCAGGGACCCTTAGTACCTTTGAGCCTGGTTTAACGTCCAAAGTCTACCTGATTATTGTCACTGACCATGTTCATCCCTTTATGAACACAGTTTACCAATATTCTGATGGAGACTTCTGACAGGATAATGCTCCATGTCACAAAGCTCAACTAATCAAAAACTGTTTTCTTGAACATAACAATAATAATAATAATAATTATTATTATTATAATATAATAATAACAATAATCAAATTTATCAGTATTGCACTTTTCAAGCACAAAGTTACAGAGTGCTTTACAGGCATTAAAAACAACAATTCCAGTAAAATCAAGCAGCAGAACAGGTTCAGTGATAAATAATTATTAAATATGCTAAATTAAAACAACAAGGTAAAACGCATATTTTAATAAAAGAAAGATTATGACTTCACTGTACTCTAACAACCTTCACAGTCACCATTTCTCAGTCCAATCGAGCTCACAAATCTGCAGCAACTGTGATATTATCATGTCAATATGGAGCAAAAACTTTGAGGAATATTTCCAGCATCTGCTATCTGCAAGTTGTTCTTAATAAAGTGGTATGTGAGTGTAAATTAAGGACAAATTTGATTGGTTAGTTTAGTTAAAGGTGGAGTGTCAGTGCAAAGTTGTCTATGAGAGAATTCACAGAGTTCCTGTTTAAGTTTAGAGGCATATGGCTGAATCATGCTTTATGCTTTGAGGGTTGATGAGTCAGTAAATCAACATATGATTCTTATATTCCTACTTGACTTGAAGAGCCTCTTTAGGAGTATTCAGACAACAACGTTCAACATGAAAAGAAACACTTAGAAAGGCTTTAATCCCACTGAGGCCAAACAAATCAAGTTTGACCCTCGGATTCTTCTACTTTATATGAGGAAATAGACGCATTAAGAGCTCTCTGGAGCATTTTGGCCTCACCATCTGTTATTATACTCGCTGACTAGATGATGGCGCGAACATTGTTTGTGTTTCTAAAATAGTTAACATAAGGCGTGAGGCCAGAAAGGTGAAAAAGTCCTTCCAATTAGTATGATGTATCGGTGTGACAGTTTCACTCATTGTCCTATAAAGATGTTTGGATCTATTTTTAACAGAGTGTAAGCGTGCGTGTGTGTTTTCTATCCTGCCAGGTTCCTCAGATGGACTTGGATGTCTTTTGCAAACTTTCTCTTTTATATACAGTCTCTCATCTGTTGTATGTATGGATCAGAGAGACGCCGCACACTCAGACTCAGACGCCTGCATGAAGTCACCGTGAATGTGAAACCCCGTCAGCAGAATGATACTGTTGCTCGTTGCAGAAAATAACCAGGCGCTCTGCTCGGCTTCGGACTGCTGCTGAGAAGCACAGATGCCACTGTTTGTCCAAAGCCTGTGCGTGCGTACGTGTGTTTGTTTGCAATCACTCAGGACTGCGGCAGATGCCTACGCGAGGGTTGTCCTTGAAATTTGTCCCTGACCGCCAATTAGCACTGCCCCTTTTTTGGTCACTGCAATGCCACCCCAATTAGCATCAAACCAATACCTGTTACAACCTGCCATGAACCACTGTGAGCCACCGTCGCACCTCTGCTCCGCCACTTAAGGCATCCAGACCAAGGGTCATCGCTGTTAAATGGCTGTCACCAAGCATTTAATTAAAGTGCTGCTGTGGCTAATAGAAAGGCTGATACTCTTTCCAGCTAAATTAGTTTGGGTGTTTTTGTTTGTTGGTTTGTTTACCACAACTGTTGGATCGTTCATCAATCTCCTCTGAGACACATCGATCATGTTTCAAGGGAACTTGGGGAAATGATTCGGCCAAGAGATTCAAAAAGTGACACTGATGCTCAAAGAAGTGGAAACAGAGCTGATATTAAACATGGGAGTGATTTTGGCTGTGCAGTGAAAATTTCCCATGTAAACTGTGGGCATAACTCTGTTACTCTGGTACAGTCGTGCTGCAGATTGTTGTCAGTAGTGGCATCAAACTAGTTTCCTCTTCCAACGCTTGGATGGAAATGAAAAATACTTGGATAAGTGAGAAGACTGGAGTATGATCCAAGTTCTCTAAGCTCTTCCCTCTCAGGCTACTTGCTCAAAGGTTTGTGTCTGAATGATACTGATACTGCTCCTGATGATTTATACCAGGGGTCTTCAATGCTTTTCAGACCAAGGACCCTCTAACTCAGACCTGGGCAAATTAAAGCCGGGGGGCCAGGAGGTCAACCATAGGTTAGATTATAAATGAAAAAAAGAACAGAAAATTCCATTCAACTGTGTTGCTCTTCTTTTCAAAAGAAAGACGTTTCCATCATTTACATATGGACGTACATGTGCACATGAGCCCTATGTAAACAGCGACAAGTGATAAAGATCAACGAAACCAAATCCAGATCCTCAATCAATGATGATCACCCCTCATCTGTCCATGACCACCTCAGGAATTTAACCAGAATTCAATGTGCTTGGTCAAGCTCAAAACAGATAGATTTTTCTCACTGAAGAGGTAAAATGAGGCTAAAATTTTGTCATTTTGCATAAATTTGCTTCAACTCTGTAAAGTTTTTGTGGAAACTAACAAGCTTAACATGAAATGAAACTCCAGTACAATGATTGTCTGTGTTTTTACTATTATCACTTCCATTGGAGTATTTTCCTATTTGACCCAAACCACAGTTTCACATGTTTACAGAAATTCCTTTTTCTTCTGGTTACCACTAGCAGATAATCAAAATATTTAACTGAAAACATTTTAGAATGGGGGAAAAAGTTTACATTGAGCATAATCAAGTTTGAGTTATAGTTGGTGTGGCCCTCATGAAATGAATCAGGTTTTACATGTGGCCCTTTGTTTGAATTAATTGCCCTGGCCCTGCTCTAACTAATACAGAGATGGGGGACCCTCTACTGTAAAAACAGGGTGTCTGCAGGTTTCCACAAGTCAAAATTTAAGACTTTTTGGGACCTTTTTAATGCCACCTTGAGTGAAATTTAAGACCAAAAACACTACAAATATAGTTGTTGGTTTGGGGATCCTGCTGTTTTATAACCCAATCATGTGTCTCACTTAATGAGACCCATTCAAGTTTACTTTTTGTCTGTGTAATGAACATAAAGTGATCCTCAGTACTCTCTGGTTAACGGGTGGGTGTGACCCACAGTCACAAACTGGTTAACTAGGATGCAGATGATTTAAATCAGCAGCTTGTAAGACAGAATCCACTCTACATCTCCTTCTCTTTAAGTCCTGTGAAAAAAAGAAAAATTATAAAACATTAACAAATCGTGCCCGAACAAATTTAAAACCTTGGAGTTATTTATTCAAGACCATATATAATCTTTTAAATAAATTCAAGACTTTTTAAGGCCGTAGTTTTGGATACATGAATTTAAGACTTTTTAAGACTTTTCAAGGATGTGCAGGAACCCTGAAAAATGTTGTGTGTTAAATTGTGTGGGCATAGCACTATGTATTAACCTCTTCATAACAGGCTACTTTTCAAAATCAGAGAAGAAACCCTTTGTCACCCCTTCATAATAGTTTACCTTTCAAAGTTCATCGAGCCTTTTTTAACTCCTTTATAACAGCACACTTTTAAAAATTGGGAAAATAGCCTTTTTAACCCCTTTCTCACCTACTTGGAACAACCTTCCCGAGGAGATCAGAATGGCAGACTCATTGTCCACTTTTAAATCTCTTTTAAAAACACATTTTTATCGATGTGCCTTTATGCAGAGATTTTAGCTGAGCATGTTTTAAAAGTCTTATCCTGTTTTTATTTTTTCCTTTGACAGTATCACAGGCAGGGTCTTAAATCCTGTCTTTCCTTAAATTATTTGTTTTAACAATGTTGTTGGTTTTTATTTTTTTGAGTGTTTTTTTCTTTGTTTTTCTTCCCCTTTTCTGGTGGTGGTTTTTTTTAATCTCTTATTTCTCTTTAAATTCTGCTTTATGTACTCTCTTTTGTTTCTTGTCAAAGTTTTTAATATCTGTGAAGCACTTTGTAACATTGTTTTGAAAAGTGCTATATAAATAAAGTTATTACTATCATTACTTTTCCCTTTGAAAAGTAGCCTGTTATAAATCTTCCTATTGTATATTCAATTCTAAGCCATTCAAGTAATACCCTGGTTTATTTGCAAGACACAGGAAGTACAGTGAGTGTGGCCTTGTCACAACCATTTGCCGTTTATAAACATACCTCGCCGTGTGACAATCAGGAATAGACGCTATTCAAATTGGCATTCATATCTGTTTTAAATGTGGAAACAAAAGTAATGGTTAACATCCCACTGCCATCCAAAACCAAACTTGTTGTTAACTATTATAAAATGAGAAAAAAAGAGAGAAAAGCTTCATCAATCAAAAATGTCATGGACCCCCTGCTGTACCTCTATGGACCTCCTAGGGACCACAGACCCCCTGTTGAACACCTCTGATTTATACCCATGATTATACTGCAGTTTCTTAGTTTTACACATTTTTTTTTTACTTAATTACCTGCTTGTTGCAATATTTCCATATTTGAAAAATAATATATTTTCTTATCTCCAGTCTATGTCTTTTGTGATTGCCTCTGCCCTGTTTCAGTAGAGCTGCCAAGTTCCTTGATCCAGGCAACCAAGTTATTAAAAATAAGTCTCAAAAATACACAAACAAACAAACAAACAAAAGAAAAGCAAGAGTTTCTTTTGACAAAGAAAAAAAATAAGCCCAAAATTAAAAGACAGATTTTTTGTAATTCCTGAAGTGTTCATGCTATTTTTTTTTTCAGCAGTGAGATAAAAATGAGGAATATGCAAATCTGAACCTTCTCTGTGAACTGTTACACGTTTTTAATGAGCCTTGAGTTTAATTACGAACTCAACAGACCTACTTTATTTCAAATTTATGACACGATATCGTCATCTTTCATCTGACTCTTTAATGTGCTGCTTGTGTGTGAGTGAGAGTTTGTGTGTCAGCTTAAGTGAGTGAGTGAGTTTGTCACAGTCTGAGAGTTAAGTTGCTCTGTTCACCCCCCTTCTGTGCAGAGGAATATATTTCATTCATGAACATTCTCCGTTCTTTGCTGGTCAAAAGCATGGTTCAGTCACGGAATGATTCACACACACACACACACACACACACAGATAGAGAGAGTCAAGACTTTGAATGCACATATTTTTAATTGATGAGTAGATAAAAGGTTGAGGGAGAAGCTGAGAAAAGTTGTAGTAAAGGTAGGCAGTGAGACGTGATCATCCATGTGACGAGCAGAGCCTGTGTAAATGTGTAAATGTGTGTGTGTGTGTGTGTGTGTGTTTGTGTGAGTTTGTGTGTGCATGCCTAAATTGTTCATTAACCCTCTGCCCCTCCAGAGGCAGGCTTCCATGTCATGGTGTCGTGTTTTAAGGGCAGACACACAAATAACACACACATACACACACGGGTCTCGGTCTGTGCTTGCGTGCAGCGCTCTTTAGCCAGGCATCAACCCAGATCAGACTGGCTTCATGTCGTGTCTGGTGGATGAGATAGCTCCCTCTCTCTCTCTCTCTCTCACACACACACACACATGCACAAAAACACACAGACACAATTATAAGTTAAGCTAAAATATCTATTTAAAAGCTCTGGAGAAAAAAATAACTGCAGGTTTTGAAGAGTCAAACCCGGTGTTTTAAATAAATGTCAGCAAGAGTGGAGTCAAAAGGAGATGAGGAATATCTAAAGATCCCTGTACCTACATTATGAGACCAAAAGAAACAGCTTTATGCAAACATTTTGACTTTAAAGGACCTGTGAGAACTTTATAAGTGATCCTAGTTTCACTTTTACAGACTTGCCTGTTCATAATCCATGATTTGAAATGAGATCGGGTCGTTAAAAGTTTTGATTCCTACATCAGTATCCACGTACGACTCAACCATAGAATCTGTTAACGGCACTAAGATCGAAAGCAATTTTGATGACACTACGCTAGCCAACAAAGTTTAACACAGTGAGAACATTTGTGTTTTTCTTATGCTTGTGTTTGTTTTGAAGCAAATGAAAGGAGAATGGCTCTTTTTTGCACTACTTTTCTACATTCTAAATAACTTTTAAATAGGTGTCCACTGTAGTGACAACTATACACCACAGGGTTAATGTTATTTTGAAGTATTATAACTTATTTTTAACATTTTTGTTAATTTGTTGTTATTAATTAAATTAACCCTGTGGTGCATTGTGGTCACTACGGTGGACACCAGTTTAAAAGCTCTTTACTCCTATATTCAATGGTTCATGTGGTGGAAATTCATATTAGCCTGTGTCAGGATATTTTTATTCTTATTACAGCCTGAAAATATGTTTTCAATTTTTTTTTTTCCAAACATATAAATATATGTATAGAAATATTTATATTTTAAGTTATAGACAAACATTTGAGAGTAAAAAGCTTATAAACTATAAATTATTCAGTATTATTATGGATGAAAGAGAGTTAAAATGTTTTGCAAAGCATTTAAAAAGATTATTCATGAAATCCCCCCCCCCCNGTAGAATAATTATATTTCTTTGCAATTTAAGAGTATTTTCCTTCATTAAACTAAAATAAAATACATGTTGGAGAATGGTTGCTTGTTTACACAGCCAACAGAGACAGTCCAATACTGGCAAACACTGGGAGCTTCTCTTCTGCTGTCCTCACAAACATCCAGCCAATATCTAAATGTTGATTTTTTTAAATAAATGTTATAGCGCTTAAGCTGCTCAGTGTTCCTCTTTGTTCACCTGTCATTCTGTTTTTGTGTGCTTCTGCGTGCTGGAGAAATGCTGGTCGATATGAAAGAAAAAAAAAATTAAGTCGTTGCCTCAGAAACTGCCAACAAAGAAACGAAAGAAGCTGAAAGCTCTTCAAAGCAGAGAGAAGTGAAAATAATTCATTGTCAGTTTTCATTTCAGACGATCCTTCTTGCATTAAACTTCACACAACCCATTACTTACAAACAGTATTCATTAGTGCAGCCCTCCGTGTTCCTGTTTGGAGCCTCTTCACCTTAGTCCTGTTTCTGGCTTTGAACATCCCAGCACAGAGAAGAACAGGCAGAGGCCACTGACAGTCAGCAGTTTCAGCGCTAACTAACCTGCACCAGTGCGTGTTGGTTGAACTAGTGCTCAGCTGTATTGTTCCAGGAAGGCTGGAATCCTGCTGATGGTGGTCATTTTTATTTTGGGAGCGATTAGTCTCTTAATTTGCATATCGGTAGCGCCTGATCTCCCTGGCACTCGTTCATTCATCCATATGCAATACATCTGGAGAGGAATAATTTTCCAGCTTTAGCTTCGGGCTGTTAGAAAAGAAACACAACACCTCAAGAATGGTGTGTTTCTTGTGTTTAATGTATGAATTATATGCATGAAGCCTTTTATTTTTTTTTTTACAGTTGATTTGAATTCCAAATTACCTCCAGGATATGAAAGGAGCGGGTCAACGAGGGTTGTGCTTTAAAAAAAAAAAAGGCTTTAATGTGTTTCTTATTGATCTCCAGGGGTTCACTGGGGAAAAGAAGGTTAGAAAAATACACACCATCAAACAGATCAACAGACAACTTCCCAGCTTACTGCAGTTCATTATCTGATAAATGACACAAGTTGGAAAAAAAAGTAAGAAGTCTGTAAAACTCTGAGCGTTTTCATTCTGGATCTCTTAATGACTTTACATCACTCTCTTCATTTATGTAACCTTTTCTGTCCTCTTTCTGTGACTGCTTCCTCTTCTTATTATGACATTAATCCAACTTTTATGAGAGTCCACCTTTGATCCCCTGTCTATCATGCTTTGGGTATTAAACTGCAGCTTAGTCTTAATGCATAAAGAAATACAGCAGAGCTTAATATGCACTGCACAATTTGGAGGATTGTTTTCACATAGATGACTGCTGGGAATGGTCTTGAGTTAACTTTCAGTCGAATAATGCCCTACAGCAACACTTTGGGAGGGAAACTTGCAGAAAGACCAGATATTCTTCTTTGAATCAGAGTTGAAAAACAATCCCTGGAAATTGGAGGATTAAAAAATATGGTAAATGCAACAGAAGCTATAGTCTGAAGCCCAAAAATCAATTAAAGAAGTAAGTTAGACTTTGACAGATCTTCTAGTCCTTTTTCAGGGAAGAGTCACTTTACCACGTTTTCACTTAACCATCTGTTTTGCTCGAGCAGCAAAGCCTTTCAGAGCAGATAGAGCTGCCTGTTTCATTTTCTGAAATCCTGCTGATCCATTTTGCTAAGATCCAATCACAACCGACTTCACCTGGCACAAAAGTGGTGGGCCAATCAGAAGCTGCGGGAAGTGCATGAACGTTTGAAAACAATGGCAGCGTGTGAAGTGGTCTCCTTGGACAAGTCTGTGGCTGTTTTCCAAACCGCCTACTACATACTACATGTGGAAGTAGTAGGTAGTAGGCAGTGCCTACTACCTACTACTGTAGTATGTAGTATGTAGTATGACTGTTTTGTTGGACCTGTGAAGTAGTATACTACTCTGGATTTCAGGAAGTGGAGCTGATGGTTTTTTTTCTAATGTTTAATTTCATCATAAGTAAACCATGAGTACATTTGGCATTTCAGTCATTAATTCACCACATCAATCAGTGGTGAAGTTACAGGAGCAATAAAAGTAGATAAGTTAAATTAGATGTCAATGAGATACAAAGGAAAATAAATAAATGAAATTAAGCATGTGAAGGAAGTTGTAATTTTTTTTGGGAATTGTTATGGTTTTTTTTATTATTTTAGTGGTTCAAGGAACATTTTTAATTCATTTAGAAAAACAACAAATTCAGGGAGAGATAAAAGTCCTGATTTTATCACATTTGTAAAGGTATAAAATACAGCAAAATCACCATATTTGATTTTTTTATCTTGCACCAAAAGTTATCGTGTATTGAAAATAAATCTGAAACCAACTGACTTTTATTTTTTCCAGCTGGTGTAAAAACTGCGTCCTCATTACCCACGTAGGCTGTTAGTTGAAAAATAAAAAGTGATGAATGATTTAGGGGCTTTTATGAATTTCATAAAAGTAAACAGCTCGTTCATGATGAAGTGAGCAGATTTATTGCTGTTTCTTTCCTGTCACTTCACTTTTATCTCTGGGACCGTTTCACATTTTTGTTGTTCTGTAGTGGTTTAGATGATTTATTCCAGTAGGTGTCAGTAATTCACCTCAACCTGAGCGCCCCCAAATTCACAAACGGCATAAGCGCCATGCATTGTGGGAAACAGTACGCCAGGTAGACTGGTCCGTTGCATACTGAGAAATTTTCTCCGATCAGTAGGTCATCCAGGAACTTGTAGTATACTACAGATGTCGCAAGTTTTCACATACTGCCTACTACATACTGAATTTCAGCCTAAGTAGTAGGCATCGCTAGTGTAGTAGGCGGTTTGGAAAACAGCCTGTATCTGTAGTTTTATCAGAAATAGACTCAATTTCTTCTTTAAAAGAAGAACAGAGAGCATCACTGAAAGCCTTTTTAACAGGAAATGATGTTTTTGCTCTCAGAATTACCCTTTTTCTATTAACTGTAAGAGGTTTATGTATGTTATTTTGTCATGCAGCTGGAATGAATGCTAAGAAGACACAATATAAAGCATGGTATAGCTGTCTGAAACTTTAAGACATGCATTAACCCAAGTGTGTGTGGTGATTTGTCGTGTGATTGTGTGTAAATGAGACACTGTTGTTCTTTTTCTCATGTCTGAGTCTCAGGAAATCCCTCCTGACAGATTACACGAGCTTCTCTATGATAAAATATGATAAAGGAAGAAAGAAACATCAAATTAGTGAAAATAAAAAATGGAAAAAAAAAAACACTGTGTGACGTCTTTCAGGGAAATTTCCCTTGTTGAACTCACAAAATCTACAATTACAGTGTGATGAATTAGAGCCTTTAATCATGCAGCATGGAGAGAGGGTTCTCTGTGATGTTCTCTACAGGTACAATTGTGTGGCCTTATATACAGTCAAGGTTACAGCAAACAAAATTCCATGAGACATCCCTTTACATTGTACAGTCAAAGTTGAGTCAATCAGCTGTCCTGAATCAATGAGTGTCAGCTGATTAATCACTTCTTCTCCAAAGCAAGCAAAATTGAGTGAATCAAAATTCTAAATGTCTACAGTTCCCCCCAATACAGTCGTGACAACCCAGTAGACTTTAACAGCTATTCAGATCCTACACGTCTTCACTGAAAGAAAAAGTTGTCCAGCTAATAATTATAAGACTGAGATTATTTTGTCTCTTTCTGTAAAAGATTGGGCTTGAAATTACTTCAAATTTACATTTTTAACAAGGGAACACACACACACACACACCCCTCTGTGGGTGATCGACATACCCAATCACATAAAAAAACTTACACAGAAGTATTTTCAATGCACCCCAGCAATATTAAGTTAATGTTGAGTTTATAATGATTTAAAAAACAAACAAACAAAAAAAACGATAACTTAAGGGGACGCCACTGGTGCTGTGTGAATGTGAGTAGTCTTCCTTGAACCCTTATCTTTCCATGCCCCCCCTGTTATCCTCTTTGATCATGGTGCTCCTTTTCAACCTGGGCCCTACAATTAAGGGAAGGAATTGGGCCCAGGGATCTCAGGTCGACTTTGGTTGGGCTCCTCGTCATTCAATGCATTCCTTGTCGTTCTATTTGTCCCTCGTCGTTCTGATCGTCCTCCTGTTTGGTAGTGAATAAAATAACAAAAAGAAGTCCTATCTATTAACTTGGTTTGTATGATTCCTGACATCAAGACACGCTTCATGTGTGAGTGACAGCTATCATGACACCATACGTACTGCTCATTGTCAGGTCATGACCTCTATGATCCTGTCCTCCATATGATCCTGAGTCCTAATTCACTTTTAAAACAAAAAACAAGAAAAACAAAACAGAAACGAACCCAGTGAACTCAGATCGTACACAATCACATGACAAATCACCACACACTTGAAACATGTCTTAAAGTTTCAGACAGAGCTATACCATGCTTTAAACTGAGTCTTAGCATTCATCCCAGCTGCACAACAAAATAACAAACATAAAACCTCTTATAGTTTACAGAAAAAGGATAATTCTCCTTTTTTGAAGGAGAAGGAAACATGAATAGAATCTGTATAAAGATTTTGGTTGAAACTCTGCACCTGCATATAACTGTAGTGTACATTATATTTAAATAAGTCTAATTTAAATACTTATTAGGCATGTAATAGTGTGTATATCACACACACACAATATTTGATTTTTTTTATTATTATTTTGATTTCTTTTGTTCTTTTTTCATCTGTTGATTTTGTTTAAAGTTTACCATTCAGAGGGAACATACGGTGCTAAAAACATGTTTTAGTTTCCATTTAAAAAAATGTAATAAATACTGAAAAGTGAACAAAAGTAAGAACATACTCTCTAAAAGTTGATGTATCTAAACATATTTTACAGCAACTTTTGTTGTGGTTTGCAAAGGAGCCCCAGCTATAGGCTAATGCTGTTTGGGGACCTTGGCATGGTAAACTTTGGGATACCCTGATGTAGAGCTAATTTTTATCATAAGTTTCCAATATTTCTCATTCTAAATGTCTCATTTTCTTGTGAATTTCCCCTCATGGGATGAATAAAGTATATCTTATCTGATTTTGAGGCAAAGATTGTGGGGTATTTTACTCAACTCACACTGAGCTTCTTTTATCTTATAGTTTTGTTTGCTGAGAAAATGTTTCAGAGGGAAAAAGTACAACCTTTTTCCTGATGTCCCATATTTTCTTGTGATAAAATTGATGGGAAAAAAATAAAACCACACAATGATATCTTGTCATTTCTTTTTTCAACGAACTAAAAGAAAGTAAGGCAAGTGTCACTTTTGATCCTTTACCTGTAGGATAAATCTGTACATGTGTATTTCAAATCTTCTAAATGTTGTTTTCATAGAGGAGAATGTGATTATCAAAAATGCGTTCAACACAGTGTTATCCTTTTTTTCGTTTTTGAGAATGTGAGTCAATCAATGAGAGTGTGAAAGAAAATAACTTCAATCTAATGGATCAAAAGCTTAGCAGAGCTGCTGCTGGATAACAGTGTTTGAGCCCGCTTTAATACGGCGCTTCACCCTGTAATAACCATTTACACAGAAGAGGCCATTTTCTGTTATTCCCCTTAAATTACCCGAGTTTATACCAGTTTATTGATATACTGTATCTCCTCCATCCTCTCTGCTCAGTGTGTCTGCCCTGCACTGCTTTACTTGGCGTGTTTCCTCTCCCTCTCGCTGTCTAACATCAGCGGGGGTCCATCACACGCTGTGAACACAAAGATCTCTGGTTAAACTGGGACATTACATACTGTCACGCTTGACACACACACATACACGAACATGCTGATGAACATTTAAACATTCATACACCTGCACACTGGCATGAGAGCTTGTACACATGACGTGTTAAATGCAGATACAGGCTCAGAGTTTCCCCCACGCCAAGTTTCCTCTTCATTTAACTCATAGCTGCACCAACTCACTGTCTCCACAAAGTCCATGAAACACTGTCAACACTTTGCTCTTGTATTTCTCTTCTTGCTGAGGGTAAGGAACCCTTATTTTCTATACAAAAAATACTTCGCGTTTGAGATATGTATGGATGTATATGTACTACGTTTGTTTAAATCCTTCTCAGTTTGTTCTCCATTCAATTTCATACTTAATACTCCATACATACTATGTGTACTATGATATTTGAATCTACCCCCCCCTTTTT
>RPOG01002979.1:43848-75561 GCA_008086565.1 Thalassoma bifasciatum | reverse complement strand
CTTGATGAAAGTCAGGAGTACATCTTTAGAAACATCTGAACTGATCATTAACATCATTGTGCCTCTGGCAGGCAGGGTAGACACTTTCTCACAGTTCTTACACAACTTCAAGTAAGACTTGAGCAGAAACCATTTCTATCTGTCAAACATGAAGCATGTTCACTTAAAATTCTACACAAAGTGGAAATCAATACTGAGCGGCTCTTCATCCTCCTTTTGTAAAAGTGGTGTGATTAATGTGAAAATTGATGATGTATGATTCTAGGGAGGTGTGCATACAGCGGGACAGACAAGTGCATCTCACAGTGGTTTATTTTGGACAGGAAGGTCTACAGGAGGTGAAGTCATCATTGGAGAAAATGTCCAGGTCTGTCCTGTCACTAAGGAAGTCTTTCATATCTTTACACTGAAATGTGTCAAATTAAATTTAATTACATCATGTCCTGTTTTTCAGGGAAGAGAGATTTTCCAATTATACTCTGATCCCTGTTGATGAAGAGTTTTCTCGTGGCCGTGGTTTGGATATTGGGGCCCGTGCCTGGAAGAAAGGCGATGTCTTGATGTTTTTTTGTGATGTTGACATCCATTTCACTCTGGAGTTCCTCAACACTTGTCGTCTCCAAACTGCTCCAAGTAAAGTTGAACATGCCATTGCTTGTATCACATTGTATTTTTTTCATATAGCATGTAATGACTATATTACATCTTTCTGCTTTGTCCCAAACACACTAAGTTGTTCTTCACCATTTCTTTTTTAGACAAGAAAGTCTTCTATCCAGTGGTGTTCAGTCTGTACAACCCTGCTGTAGTCTTTGGGAATATGGAGCAGGCTCCACCCATTGAACTCCAACTGGTAAGAAGTGAAAGTTCACCAAGTTCTACAGCTGGTGTCATTACATGATCAGTACAGTCTACCCGATCTGTTCTGCGCATGTACAGAGTGCGTCCACATCCAGCCATCGGCTTTAGACCCAATTTACGTCAGCAACATAACAGGAAATTAACCCTAATTTACCCTACTAACCCTAACCCTGTCCCTTACCCTAACCCAAAGAAATTAATTTTAAAGACTGTATTGCCTGTATCAACGTGCATGTGACGTCACTATATTCGCGAGCGGTGGAAGCGACATCCTCAACGCACAGACACAGAACGGATCGAGTCGCCGGTACGGATCGGGTAGTGACAACTGGCACTAAAAGAGACCCTCATGAGTCGACCTCAAAACAAAGCAGCCAGAGATTTTTCATCATAGCAAAAACAACATATGCATGCAAAGTTTCATACAAGATGACAGTTCCTTCTTGTAGCCTCAGCAGTCCATCCAGGAATTAGGGCTGTGAAATGAATTGCAAATTAGATGAAATCACAATATGGCTAGCTGTATTATTCTAACACAGTGCAACGTTTCTTTCTCCTGAAATGTGTCAGAAAACCAGATAAAATGTTTTGTAGTAGATGTTTTTGCTCTACAATAGTGTTACCCAACCCTGCTCAACCAAAGAGACAAACTGAACCTTTGACAGAGAAACAATCTCAGTGATGAAAAGTGGCAAAAACAACAATAAGTAACAATAAAAAAAACAAGTTTAAGGTGGCAAAAATGGGTGGAGAGGGGCAAAAATTGGGAGACATTTTGGAAAGTAGTCACAAAGTGGCAAAACTGGTTCAGAAGCAGCAAAAAAAAAAAAGAAAATACAGTAAAAAGACCTGAGTAAAATGAAACATTTATATATATTTATATATATTCACACACACACACACACAAATCAGTATAGTGATTGATATCAACTTTGTCATATGAATCAAAATAGCTCCTCCTGTTTTAAAGTTATTTATCTCATGACACTCTTAGTGATGTATTGCTTGTTTATTTAGCATCTTGTGCAACAAAGAACCTAAAAATAATTGCACTATAAATTGCAACTGAGACATAGGGAAAAAATGATCACAATTAAATTATTTTTGCAAATCATTCAGCCCTACCCAGAACTCATGTGTTTTATCTCATGTTTTTGTTTTGAAATACAGTCTTACTTCTTTTTCTGAATAGATTCACAAAAAAGATGCTGGATTTTGGAGAGATTTTGGTTTTGGAATGACTTGTCAGTATCGTTCAGATTTCCTCAACATTGGTAAGATGTCGTCCCTAAAAGTGATTCATGAGTTTACTCCATGAGCTTTAAACTGTGAACTAAGGAGCTGGCACTGTGTGCTTCCAGGTGGATTTGACCTTGAAGTCAAAGGCTGGGGTGTGGAAGACGTCCACTTGTACAGGAAGTATCTCCGGAGCGATCTGATTGTGATCAGGACACCGGTGTCCAGTCTCTTCCACCTGTGGCACGAGAAGCAGTGTGCAGACGAGCTGACGCCTGAGCAGTATCGCATGTGCATACAGTCCAAAGCTATGAACGAGGCCTCCCACTCTCACCTGGGCATGTTGGTTTTCCGCGAGGAAATTGAGTCTCACCTTCGTAAACAGGCCTACAAGACTCAGAGCAAAGCAGAGGACTAAGCTGGCTCTTCAGTACCTTTCCATTTGATCACCTTTACACTGTGAGGTACCATCCTACGGCAAAGACCTGTTTACTATCATCCCTCTGCATTTCACCGCACAGTTGCAGACAAATGAATGTAAAGACATATTTGATAAATGTGAAACTTCCAAACATGGTACAGATCGATGCTCAGTCAGATAGTTTCAAGTCAGGATCCTCATGTTACTGATTTTTCTATTGGAATGAGGCTGATTTTGTTATCAAAACAAAATTCATTAAGGACCACAGAGCTTTAAATGCAGCTTCTGAACTGGAATGAGTTCCTATGTTTCCTATGTTCAACTTTCTGTTACTGTTAAATGTAAACGCTGCCAGTAAGATACTGCTGTCCCAGCTAATCTCCATGTAATGGAAAGGAATCCTGCAAGGTAGAGCTGTTAGCTTTTAGTAGCTTTTTCTTGCTAAAACTTGATGGATAAGTTGGACTTCATATTTGTATTTTTTTAAAGGAACTTAAGAAAGTTCCCGACTGCTTGAGCAGGAACCAGCTTGCTCTATTGATTTTAACCTTTTCGCAAATTCAAGAACAAAGCAACTTCTTCTTACAATAGATTTGTTTACGACTTGTGTCTTATATAGATTGTTCCAGAGTGATGAAGGGGAAAAGGGACCTTTTATGTGTTTTATCCGACAATTTTTTACCATTTCCATTGATTTCTTCAGGTTGGCAAAGTAGAATTAGCGTTGCAGAGCTGTGTATGTGAACAGTGTTCATGTTGAAATAATGGATTTGTCACTTGTGCCCAATGAGAAACTTCATACTACCATGACTCCTCCTGCAGGACTGAGATTGTATGATGCTGAATGTTCCAGTCATGTGTAAATACCTGTCTGATACACATATGAGTCATATCCTTTGGCTGTGTGTGCCTACGTACTTACAGTGATAGGACATCTCAAAGCTTTGCTAAGTGCTGTAGGTCTAATCATTTCATTCAGTCGGACTAGTAGAGTGAAAATGACAGAGAACAGTTGAGTCACTGTGGTTGGAGTGAATAGAACTGTCAGTACTCTTTAAAGAAGGTGCTCTATTTTTTTCACTATTAAAGCATGTCATTGTCCTCCTGTAGTCCCATTATTATTTCTTCAAACATACCAAAGTCTTTTCTCCCTTAAGGGAGAAGTTTCCATCCACCAGCAAGCATTCAATCTGAAGATCAAGCTGTTTGAGGAGAACCAAACTTTGAATTCCACATTTTTTTAGTTGTAATATTTTGAGGTCATTCGTCAACTACATATTGTATTTTTTTGTCAGTATGGGTAACAACAAGAAGAACAGAAATTGAGATATTCGACTAGAGAAATAAATTCTGTTTACCGTAATATGTCCACGTAACTCGATTATTTAGTTTGACATAACTGTCGATTTTTTGACAATTTTATCAGGGAAAACATGAATGTGTCTCTTTTTTTAATTAGTTACTCCCTTTTTAGGGCTACCCGAGCAAAAGTTTGAAAATTACACGTTAGACGAGGCCTTTCTAGGGGTACCAGAACATCTAGAGAAACTCTTCTTCGTCTCGACACAGAAGTCTAACGGACTTTATTTATCTCCCAATTTAGTCCCACCGGTGCGTAGGAACTTTTCAGAAATTACAATTTATTTTTTTCTTTTTCTTGTGGGACTTCACCAGAAGAAGGTGAAGAGAAGCTACTTTCTGTTTGGCTGCTTATATTTGTTACATGCATGCTAGCTAACCAGAGTGAGTGCAAATTTATCAAGGGTTGGTGGGACGACGTCCGTTCCTACTGTAATGAAAGATCCCCCAACCATCAGCCATAATGTTTTTGGTCTTAAATGCCATTAAAGGTGGCACTCAACATCTCTCAAGTCTTAAATTTGACTTGCTGAAAGCTGCAGGTACTCTGTTAATATTTCACATTAAATACAACATCCAGTCAGAGATGTGATTGCGGAACAGTGGAGAGACAATTTTCAAAAACCTCATGGTTAAATATGCAGAGGTGAAAAGCTTCTTTACCAGTAGCAGAGGTGACTTTGGAGGGCAAACAGGTACTCGTTGAAACTCTCTATGGGCTTCTCTTGCAGGACATAATCGATGCGGCTCCCTCCGTTCAGCAACCCGATCTTCACCTCAGGCTCATCTTCTCTCTGAGGCTCCAGGCTCTCGGGGAGCTTATGGTCTGAAAAACATCCAGTCTGCTGTCATACAATGAAACTGACACAAAAACTTGAAAGAAGACAGAAAAGTATAAGAAACCCACCCTCCTGAGCTTGCTTTTCTTGCTCTTCGATCTGATTGGCTACGATGGCCAGCTCAGCCTGAAGCTGAGCAGATGAGGTGTGAGCACGAGCAAAGTCGTTGAGTGTCTGCCACGCACTCCTCAGGGAGCTGATGAAGCCCTGCTTCAGGTCAGAGCCCATCCTGGTCAGACTCTCCTTCAGTTCTGTGACAAAAAGCAGTGAATCCATCCTCATGAGAAGAACAAACCTCTGAACCCAGGGAATCTGATTCTATCACAGCATGAAAACAGAGCACAGACAGTGCTGGCTATGATCGTAGAAGGTGTTTGCTGTACCAAGATGGAGCCTTTTCCTTCCTTTGTGATGTGGGATCAAGACAGGCTTTAAGTCCAGCTCTGGTATGATCAGGGGCTCAATCCTGTACGCCACTGGGTCCAGCTGAAAGACAAGTGATTCAAGCATGTCATCGTCAACTAGAGTATGGATGTGTGAGTATGAACCCCTTACATACCATTGAATTCATCGAAATATATCACACTATGTTTCAAAGCTGATAACTAAAGAACCACAAGATCAAATCTATCAGTGACACCTCATTTGAAAGATCAAAACCTCTATTTTTATAAAACATTATGTTTCAATCGAGTCCACATCAGGATAAATACAGCTCAAACACTTTTTTTCTTTTCTTTTTTATAACCATTGATTAACTTCAAGATGCTTCACGTCAGACATAAACATCCATCACATCACGTCTACACCTTCTCATCTACATCTGGTGGAAATTTGAGCTTTTTAGGTAAAACTTTGTAGGAGTTAGGGAGTTTTTAGTCTCAAGTGACCAAACACCAGACCAAGTTGAACTCACTGACTGTCTATGCTCTTGGTCAAAGACTGAGCACTGAAAAAGCTGTTTTTTATGCACTGTGTCCTCTTTTGAATGAACTTTGCCCCCTTTTGAAAAGGTTCACCAGATCATGAAATAGTAGTTTCCAGTCACAGATTGTTCCTCTTCTGTTGCACACATGAATGAGAATGAAGATGCACGGCACATAAGTCTCATCAAAGATCTAAATGGCTACAACTGGCATTGTGTGAAAAGAACGGAGAACGGACACGACAGACAGACAAACAACGGACTTTACAGGAGAAATTTCACCACTTGGAATAATTTGATGAAACAACACTTTTGATATGTTTGAACTCTGGATTCCTCTGGTGGAAAGGAGAGTGAATATTCAGGGCTACAGACGAGACGTTATGACCTCAAAAAGGTAGGACGTCCCGGTTGTTGTGATTGCTTTCTGAGTGATTCTTTCACTAATTATGTTTTTCTGTCCAGTAAACTGTGAAATGAACTTAGTGACCGAAATGTGAAAAATCTAAACTTTCTAATGCGGTATTGCATTATGATATTCGACAAAGGCATTACTGTTTATACTCTGACAACACATTCGAATGGGGAACAGGTTGTTGACCCTGTGGAGCACAGGAGGTTAAACATGAGTCAGGATCATTTCAGAAAGGAGGAGGTTCAGATGCACAGATGGAAAGAGCTACTTACTGGATGGTAAACATTGAAGAAGCCCTTGCATGTGGGCAGCTGGTAAGTCTCTTCGATTTTCTCCACGCCGCGTACCGTTAAGAACATGCCGATTGGAGAACCCAAGGCAAAAAAGTTGACTGGCTCAAAGTTGAGGGCTTTGTAAATTACAGATACCTGCAGAAGGACAGAATACAAAGTTATTCTACACCTTTAAACCTTCAAAGTTGAAAAATGTTTCAAATCACCCTCCCTCTTCTTTACCTGTCCAGTGCCAACTTCAAAGTAGTTGTAGTTGACATGGATGGAGGAAAAGGCGTTACCACCTGGGGGGCTCTTCACAGAGGAATCAGTGCGAGCTTCAGCTGCTGCTGGAGGAACCTGGAGTGGAGCCACCTCCTGAACATCAGCTTTCTTTTCTTGAGCTGCCTGGTGTGCAGATGAGATACACGCACGCACGCACACACACACACACACGCACGCAGGGTGTGTCAGTGATCCCTGAGGAGTCACAGACCAACACTAAAGACACAAACATACCTGCTTGTTCAGTCTTTCTTTCACAAACTTGGCAATCTTTTTCCTGGGACCAAGAGGGATTTTCATCTCTTTCAGGTCTTCAATTGTGCACATGAGCTGAATAATGTGAAAGGGGCAGAGAGAACAGCAAAGTTAAATCATCAGTCCAGAAAAACATAAAAAAATGTTGACTTCAAGCCAGGACTAGTAACAGATTCTTCCAATTCTGTTTTAGATGAAGGCTCACAGAAATAACATAAAGGCATGATGTCCTCTAGTTCATCACAATGAAAAATTCAACCCTATCCCTGGATAAAAAATACTGCTCTGAATCATTGGATTGAAATATGTTACTGTGTCTGTAAGGAAAGTCTTCAGAAGTTCTGACTAATAGAACCTGCTCTGTCTTCTCCCCAGGCCTATGAGGAAAAATGACTGCTCAAACTCAAAACAGCAATCGTTTTTTCTTACAGGACATTTATTAAATCTTTGAACATGCTGCGCTCCCCCAGCCCTGGCCCAGAGTGAGAGTGGTTCACACAGGCTGAGCAGATGCACTTTGTCCTCCTGCATTTTGCTTTTTTGTAAGCTTGAAAAACCCTGAAAGTGTTGAATAAAGTACTTTATGTGTTATTAACTGTAAGCAAACTGTCAGGTTGTCCAAATCCCTGATATGATCCACTCACATTCACTGCTCCCTAACTCTGTTGCTCTGCCTGCCCCTGAGAACAGCGGGTGAGATGACAGAGCAGTGAGAAGGTGAAATAACTGTGGGAGTTGTTGCATGTAATGTGGTCAAATATACAAATGGAAGTTCATTTAGATCTCTTAGAAATTTGATTGGGCCACACACACTGAAAGGCTCAAATATACTTGTAGGCTCCAGATGGATCTTTTTTTTTTCACATCACAAAACCTGATAAATATTGCACATGCTCACACTGTGATGACGATACTGAAACACAGTGTAGTGCAGCTCCACTCGCATCCTTTTGCATGTCCATTTTTCCAGCTCCCAAATATCATCTGCTTAACCTAAAGGTTTGCTCTCTGCCTGGAACGACCTCTACCCCTGTGCTTTTAATAGGTCCTTTTTTGGAGTTTATACAACATATTCCAAACAGATGTGTGAAATGCTTCGACTTACTCAGAGATTGCTTGAGAAAAATTTAGGATTGATTTCCAACCCTAAAACCCACTCCCTGAAGCATTGTTGGTCATTTCTCGCCAACAAATGTATATAACTTTAAATAAAAAGAGTTAAGGACTCAAAGTTTGATAAAAAGGTGTAACTTGTGATAAGCCCTGCATTGACTATATCCTGTCTTCACAGGGTGAGTGATGAAAAGCTGTCTGGTTCTCCACCTTCCTCTCAGAATCAGACAACTCCTTGGTCCAGGGATAGGACTCACTTCAGAAAAACAAAACAGGGACCAAACAGGTCTACTTCAGCCCCCCCAAGATCCAAGATTTTAGGTCACACTTCTGACTTAACAGCCAATAAATAAATTCTTCTCCTCACAAAAGACTCTGCGTCGATTCGCTCATCATCAAAGGTGCTCTTGTACTCAGACAGGCCCAGATGTTCCAGCATGGCAGATAGATCCATAAACTCCTTCCCTTCTTCTTCAGCCAGTGGAGGGGCAGCAGCATTATTATTATCCTGTGGAGCAGGTGCTGCCACCTGATGGAGAAGCAGAGCATCCAGTTTAGCATAGTAACATTGCCCAAATGATCTTCAAAATAAACCCATATGCTTAATGAATCTCAAGTTTCATGATTAGTTACAACAGAGCATGTACGGCAGTGAAATCATTCAGACATATTTTATATGGTGAGCAGGAAAACAGTGAAATGTTTCTCATGTGCTTTGTATTAACTGGTATCTGACCTCTTTGGCAGCCCCGTTAGCAGCTGGTTCCACAGGCCCTGCTACAGAACCGTTCTTCTGATTTGACAACAAATCAAAGAGAATGAGGGAACCTGTGGGAGCACAAAAGATAAACTCAGTCCAGGAGAAAGACACAATCACAACAAATATTCAGGTGTGCGAGAGCAAAGAGCAGTTCATCACCTAAGCTGTGTCCAGACACCGACACACTTCCTGTAAAGTCCGGGTTCCTCTCCATGAACAATGCGTGGAGTCTGTTAATCTCTTGGGCAACTGTGTCCATGATAGTCTGGCAGTAAGTGGGACTGTTGTAGAAGAGCACGTCCAACAGGGTCTCATTGGTAAAGTGACGTAAACGGCCAGTACTGGGCAGAGTGATCTTCTTTATCCTCCTGAAAGAGAGGATGAAAGAAAGGAGTCCATCCTTTTTCAGTTATCAGTTTGGTGAAGGAGACCAAACTGCTGCTGTTATCAGGGTTTCATTCGAGGTGTGGGGTAACCACGGCGACAACTTGGGTCGGGCCGTGAGCACAATACTTCAAAGAAAGCCGACTTTTACCTCTATCTCTTCTGTTAAAAAAACAGAAGAGATAGAGGTAAATATATATAAATAAATATTTATAAAACCATTTATAAATGTTAAACATAAATTTCTACAGATAGTTTCAGGTATGTAGACCAATAATCAAATTCATTTCTGACAGGAGCCCAAATTAATTATTCATTCAGATATGAAGCCCAAGAATAACAGTCATTTCTGATATGTAGTTTAATGACTATATTTACCTTGGTAATTGGCCTAATTACTATATAAAATTTGATACAAATATAAAAATTGGAAAGGTTACCTAATGATCATTTTCATTTCTGATATGTGGCCTTATTACCATATAAATTTATGATATGTAACCTAACTACCATTTTTTTGTAATAGTCATATGTAAAAATGTAATTATAGATTCCCGGAATTGCATAGCACATATCTGAAATTCAGTAACAGGTATGTGTAATCAGTGGTTGTCATTAAGTTACAGATATTTACAATGACCATTTCCACCAGTGAAAAATGAACTGTTGATATCTTTACTTCAGAATTGTTACAAATTGAAATAACATTCGGGATATGAAAGTTTGAAACCTTAACATGTCAAAAAGCAATTTTGATTTCAGTTGATATCTACAACGACTACAGCCATTTATACTTAAAGCTCCACCCCTACACACCAGTAGCTCACTTTATGTGCACACACAAACACACGCGCACATCTGCACACACCCACACACACACAAGCAATGTAAGAAAATCAGAGAGGATAAGTATAGTAATAATCATTTGTTCATAAGAAACTCCTAATACACATATTTTTGTTGAGTCACAGACTCAAAATCACAGGCCCCTGCTGTTGAAAGAAAGAGCTGGGTCTCAAAATTTTAAACAGTCCCCATGTTCTCTGTGTTTGGGTGCTTGATAAGGTCAGATAAGGTTGAGAGGTAAAGACAGAAACAGTTTGATTGGTTGGGGTCATTTCAAAGGAATTGTTAGAATAATTCAAATATAAAGTTGCTCCTTTTTGTGAAAATGACATGGTTCTGATGTATCTCATGAAAACAAACTCATAGCATCAGTCACATGTGGCCCCAAAGTCAGCTGGAGCCTGCTGTTCCTCACCTGTCCACCCCTGTAGCATCCCCGTGCAGAGCTGTGTGCCACTGGACAGGCAGGAACTCCACTCGGCTGATGGTTTGTTTGTCCAGGGCTGTTTTAAAGTGACTGCTCAGCAGCTTCAGTGATACACTTCGGAAGTCATCCACTGAGGGCACAAAGATGTAGCGTTCATCACTGTATATGGACATGACTTAGTCAGGCTTACCTGTAAAGAGGATGACTAAACGCTGCTTACCACACTCCACCATGCTCCTGAACCTCAGGTCACACACCGGGCCGATTCCATGGACCATGAACACAAGATGATCCACTTTGGGCAGCTCACCTGAAAAAGGTTAACAGAGATTTACTCACCATCTGATCTATGGACAATTACTCTCAAAATGCACTTCATGAGACTTTGTTTGTTCAGCTCTATGACACGTTGATTAGTTTATTCAACGTTCATATCACAGCCAATGATCCTTAGGGTGCCCTTGATCTTTTCCACACTTCTTGACCTGATCATATGATCATCATGTACACCATATTCAGATGACCTGATCATTTGACCCCGTTTACATGTACACCACATTCAGATTAAGGTCTATCTTCTGGCAATATTCCAGAAAAAGGTGTTTACATGGCCTGCAGAGTGCTGAACAAACAAAATATTCCTGTTTACGTGTTAATCAGCATATTCTGAATAAACTGTAGCAGTAGTAACGTCATGACATGACCTCATCTAAGGGTATTCTTTTGAATGCACTGTGCTGACATTAGCACCAACTAGTCCGAGATGCTTGCTTATGCCCTATACTGTGTAACATTTGTATCCATTCTTCAGCAAAACCAGGCTATAACTCTTGTTCTTCTTCACCTCATCGACCGTAGTTGGAGAAAACCTGCTTCATTAAGCTTGTCACACACTCTTTTAAAAATATCACTATTGAGGTACTTCTGCCCATCTATGCATTCCTTAATATTTAAATCTTTCAGAATTTGAATGCATAGTACTGTTTCCTCCTCGCCCCAAAAATGTAGAGACTTTCGCTATCTCGCCATTTAAAACCTGTGCGGAAGGAAAAAAAATCCTTTACGCAGTGTACTCTGGAGCATATTCCAACAAATGCATTTACATGACCCAACATTTGGGTTGATACAGGCATATGCTAGGGGTCTTATTCAGGTTTTTAATAATCGGAAAATAAGCTTAATTGGGATATTAAAAATGGAACAAGGTGTTTACCTGACTCCTACACAATCAGAATATTCTCATTTTTCTAATCAATACAGAAATATAGTGTGCATGTAAACGTAATCATTGATTTCATACCATGCAAGGGGGTAAAACTACAAACTTCCTCTTGAGTTTGTATCTAAAATAAGGGGCTTATCTACCATCATGCACTTCATCGTGGTCATCATCAATTCCCCTTTTTACTACTCTCGGCCTGGTCTGTCCATCCTGAGTTGTGCCCCACTCATCTGGAAGGGAAGAGGGCTGAAACTGCACGATCACCTACAAAGAGAACTCAATAAATCAGACATACAGGCTCAGGAATCACAAGAGCACGACGGCAACACTACAGCTGGACAAACATTGTGTTACCTTTGGATTATGCATGACAATAGTCTCTCCAGAAGGGAACTCCAGTCTACGGTGCCACTGGTTGGTAGACACAGCTTTCTTGTATTCTGCCTGAGTTGAAGAGAACAGTGATACAATATTAATATTACACAGTTTAATTATAATAATAATAATGATAATGATACTAGTGATGATCATGAGGGGATGACAAAAAACTAGGGAGAGAGAGAGAGAGAGAGAGAGAGAGAGAGAGAGAGAGAGAGAGAGTTAACTTCTGGATCTACGCAGGAATTTTCAGATCACTTGTCGGTCATCGTGACAGAAAGAGACTAAGTCCTTGGTGGCCTCAAATTACACATCTATCTCTCTTTATCCTATGTTTTCCCATGAATATGTAAACTTGTAGATCACTCTGACCTGGAACAACATGTGAACCAGCCCAGTCAAGACTCTGGGTCTGATGATCTCAGGTTTCTCTAAGTGTGATGTGAATCCAACTGATTTTGCTGCCTCTGTGTGTGCTTTACTACATTTAACTGCTCTCTCCTGTCCACAAACTCACTCAGGGTAAATCTGGGACAGGAGACAACACATCACAGAGGACAAGACTGTTTAGAATTGAACTAAAGGTGCCTCCAGGAACTTGAAGCTTCTGTTACTGCCCGTCCAGGAACTAATGCTTACAGTAGCCTATTGTTGTCTGTATAATCTCCACAGAGGCTTAAGCTCCTATGGAGCTTATGCAAATCAGGCAAGTGACGTATGGAGGAAAAACTAAAACTCATTGTAATACACTGTCAGACCGGTTGAGGGCGATAAACCGACTAAGGCCAGTAATGACATTAGGTATGAAGAAGACATGCTGGCATACCATATCAGGCTCAAAGAAGACCACTGTTTAGGCATTTAAATCAAGACAATCATAGCTGAGGGCGAGGGATGGGTACCTTTTCAAATCTGAACTGATACGTGACCGATTCCCTGTACCTAGGAATAGGTGTCAGTGCTCAACGGTACCAATGTTTGGTACTTCTATGTGTGTTTATGTGGTAATAAATGTTAATTCGTTTAATACTAAAATCTCAAAATGCTTAAATTTAACGTATTTATTTCTTCATTTATAACCTCGGACAAACATATCAAAACAACATTCAACTGTTTTAACATTCCAGTTGTTTCACAAATTTCTTCAACATGAAAATCCTCAACTCAAATTAACTACAACTTTAAAATTAGTTTCAACTTCTTAATAATGCACAAATCAAACCCAACTTTACATACTCCATGCCCATGTCCAGTGTAGAAAATCACCTCCTTTTCCTCTCCCTCACAGTCACAAGGATGTGTTATGGTACTGTTTGATTAAAGATGAATAAGTACTTTGTACTACAGATGGAATTTGGTTAGTACCTGTAAAAGTACCAAATTCAGTACGCATCCCTACTGGGGGGTCATCTTATAGTGGATGGAGGGGGAAGTAAAAACACTTTGGGTGATCTATCAATCAGACACCTTCAACACGACAAGCCCCCTCATTGTTCCTTGACTTCTTCAAAGCTCCACCCACCAGGCAGGACTGTTTCAAGGGGCAAAATTATGACCTCAGACTCAAATAGAGACCCTAGTTCCTGTGGGTAAAAACCACATAATCCCTCTAAAAGTTTCTGGTTCTTGGGGGTAAGTTCCTGCATCTAAAACTTTCAAATCTGAAAAATAGCCAAGTGAGACCACAGCACAGAGTAAATTACTTCTGGGTACTGCTGGGCGGCTCTATTGGTCTCCAACTCTGGGTGAATGAACAAGCAGATCATTTGGGAGGAAAACTCAACGATCTGTTTATCCACTGTGACTTACAGGATAAAGTGTCATGAATCTATTGTGTAAGTGCACGCACAACTACAGAGAAATCCTTGACTAAAACTTTACAACAAAAAAACATACACATCATCTGTTTGTGGTCGGGTACCTCTAGCTTCTCACTGAATTCTTCTGAGTATGGAATGAAGCGACTGTCAGAATCTCCTTTGTAGAACCAAGAGCAGCGTCGGACCTCTGTAGGCTCCTCCTCCCAGTACACGGCAGTCCGTATCCGGTCATAAAGCTGCACGTCGTAACGCCCTCCATCTGTTCGCACCATCACACTCTCTGGGTCTGGTTGGACTAGAAAGACAAGGATCAAATCACCACAATGGAATGTGTTCATGTCAAAAAAAAATTAAAAAGAACATTAAATTACCATATTAAATTATCTAAATTATCATATTAGCTGTTTTTGGTGATTACACGATTCAAGTTTAAGAGAAAAGTTCAATAACTTTCCTTATTTCTCATCATTATCTTTGTCATCTCATGTGACCATTCCTGTCCTTTTACAACAGTTGTAAAATTTAGAAATGGGAATTAAAACACAGCCTATTACCAATGAAAACCACATTGAATCAGAGCATTTTCAAAAAGGTGAACTTAAATTATGTAACAACGCTGAAAATGAGTTAGAACTGAATCTTGAACCACAGGGGGTATTGAAAACAGACTTTTGAAAATGACTGAAGCATTAAAAACCTGAGTTATATGTCTCCTCCAGCTGAAGGGAGTCAATAAAACTGAAAGGAAGCCAGACACTTTTAGACTCCACTTGTTTGCAGTAGAACCAGTGAGGCTGAACAGCCTCATAAACGCTGTAGTTGTATTGCATCATGGGACCAGCAGGAACTAATGCTCCAGCAGAAGTTGGTGGAGGTGGAAGGACTGTTTGCATCTGTGTTGGAGGAGCCTGAAGAGAGACACAAGATCCTGATTACTACGTTCTCCTGATGAAGAGTCAATGAATAAACAGAAGGAGTCTTTTACCTTTGTGTATGTGGTCTCTGTCAGCGGGGGGGTCTGTGGCATAGAGCTCAGAGAGTACGGATTCTGTTGAGGGACGTGTGATGGGTGCAGGACCTCCGGTGCTGGAATATAAGGACGTGCTTTGCTGGAAGTGGAGGTGTGTCTGTATGGATTATGACCCTGTAGCTGCATCTGCGGCTGCGGTGGTGGGGTCATTGTGGTCGATCGAGAGGCGGGACATCCCAGGGGGCTCTGGTAAAGTGTGCTGCCAAACACTGAGGTTGCAGGATTCATTTGTGAGCCTGTTGTCTGGGTGGGTGCTGTGTTATAGCTGCTTGGGACAGACACCTGATCTGCTGTTGGCCCGGCTGACAGGGCAGGGGGTGGGCATGGTAACTGACCGATGGATGCAAATGGATCTGCACTGGTTACAGGGCTGGTGAAGTAGTTGAATGTTGAGGGGGCGGATCCATTCTCAGAGGTCTGACCAACAAAGCTGTCTTCTTCTCCAACATCAGCGGAGTCATCTGATGATTGAAAACAGAATAAAAATGAACATTAAAGATTTTGCTTGACTCTATAGGAGCCATTTCATATCTATGTTGTGTGTTTTTCTTTTTGTCAAACCCATCAGTAGATGTGAGGATGGAAATAAAGTGATGTAGCCTCAGTAACCCTGGCTTTGACAGCCTGACAAGTGGTTACCATTCTCCCACTGGTCTGTCAGCTGGTTATTAATCAACATTCATTTCTTAATGGGAGAACATGTTCATTAGAGCCTGGTGCAGATAGAAAACTAAAACTATCATCCTCGGCTCAGCTACCATGAAGGTAGAGGCTTTCCTTTTCAGTACAGTTAACCAAACTCTGAAGCCCTGAGCTCAGTGTTAGAACATCTCTTTCTGTCACACACTCTGACATAAGTCTGTTTCCTGACCCTACACGTCCCCAATCTGCTCACAGCTCTATCTCTACCTATGATCTCTACCAGGACCAGCTGAACTGTTATCTGGACACTTCCTATCTCTAAGATCTTGACTCCTGTGACTCTATCGAAGCACTCACCTCCTGAAAAGCCCACCGGACCAGTGGTCTGACTCACTGGTAAGAAGGGCAGATTAAAGTTAAACTCCGGTGCATCGCTGAATAATAAATTAGCGCTGGAGTTTTGAGCATTATTATTTCTCCTATCTGCCATTTTCCTCTCGGTTACACGTAGCCACTACCGGAGCAGGAGGGCAGCTCCCGCTCCCCAACGTCCAACACCGCCGCTCTCTTTACAAGACCTCTAAGCAGCTGCTGTAACCCTGGTGCTTCAAAACGACGTTCCACATACTATACAGATCTATGAAAACAACGCAGATTATTTGACCTCGCAGTTGCTGAAAAAACACCTCCTCTTCCCCACTGTTGCCCCCTACAGGCCAGATAGTGACACTCATGTAGGGAGCTGAGAGCACAGGAGCTGATCTCCAACTCCTGCAGTCTGCTCTGTCCTTCACCACACATCTGACACACTTAAGAGGAACAAAGATCAGAATACATGTAAAAAAAACAAACCCTGAGTACATATTGTCATTTTGTTTGCAGTGAGAGTTTTTAGAAATATGAGTTTATATAATTCAATCAGTGGTAAAGAAAGAGGAAATTTACAAAAACAAATACCTAAGAGGTATCAAAGATGAACAAATGAAATTAAGCTGTGGAACATAACCATTAAGTTAACTTTACATTTTTATGTTTTTCGGCCTTTCATTTTTACAGTGATTAAAGGTACATTTACAATAAATGTATCAAATAGAGTTTGAAAAACAACAAATTTTGGGGGGAGATTACAGAGTAATAAACCTGATAGTGGAGCAGCACTTAGTGACTTCTCGTTTCTTCTTCACATAACCTGCACTACATCATGTAGCTTGAATTTTTAGCAAAGCAAATTTCAGAATCAGAATCAGAATCATTTTATTGACGACTAGTGTACATGTTTGAGTGCACAAGATTTTGCCTTTCAGTTTCATCCTATCCAAGAAACATAAAAGAGACACAGAAAAATAACATGGGGAGGACAGGAGAGGGAGAACTGGTAGTTGACTTTCTACAGCACTCTGTTCCATTAGATGGAATCATGGGTAACACTAGGATAGGAGAGGAGACAAAAAACATGGTACCAGACGAGGCCCTGGGTTGGGGCCAAGTATGGGATCAGGAAAAAACACCTCAGCACAGAAGCAACATTCAAGAACCATTACAACAATGAACTCAAAGACTTGCACGTGTGGTGTTGGGGAAAGGTCAAGGTTAAGGTTTAAGTTTGATATATATTAAAGGCACTGAAAGAGCAATGTTTTTATGATCAAGGTCTTTTCTTTATCAACAATTTCAGAATCAATAGTACATATGCAATTACATTGTACTAACTATATGAACATTGGCAAAAAAAGGATATACACATTACCAGTATAAGCATACACACCCATGCACATACAGCGTATCTTATACATACACAATTACCTACATACTTCAATTTTGAATTTAATTTCCTCCGGATTCATAGTTTCAAAGTGAGCTAAGAAAGGTTGCCAAGCATCAAAGAACCTCTGAATTGACCCCTTTGCAGTGAATTGAATCTTTTCCTGATGGACATAATACATGATCTCATTCACTCAATGTCCATATGCCGGTGGCATTGACTCCTTCCATTTAATACCATCCTTTTAGCTATGAGAGCACAGAGAGCTATCTCTATAGACTATCTATAGTCACCCCAAACAGGCCCATGAAGGGGTGTAGCTTTAATAAAGTGTTGCAGGTTTTAGTCAAATAATCAAAAATAGATTCCCAAAAGTTGTTCAGTTTTGGACATGTCCAGAACATGTGTAGAGTAGCAGGTCCTCTTTGAATGAATTTAAATTATACCTCAAGTCTTTGAAATTAGTAAAAAAGAAAAATTGATCAAAGAATTTATGAAATTCTGAAGAAACCTCCCAAGAAATTAGAAATTAAAAATGAAATGCCTCTTTTTTATGATCATAGTTGCTCTTTTTTTTAAATTGTTTTATTTTTTTCTGTCTTAAGCCCAGACCGAATTAAATCCACCTTAAGACACTGTTATTTTAATTACATTTTACAAAATTGTTGTACTATAAATAATTGTCATGACAGCTGTTTCCCTTGACAATTTTGCACTTTTATTGTTCTGTATTTTCACATTTGTATGGATTTGTATCTGTGCAACACTGTTCAATAAGAAAATAAGTAAATAAGTAAATAAAAAACCTTTGGTAAGATGTGAAAAAATAAAAGAGGGGGTCTGCTGTGACAGACAGTCTATTTTATACAGTCTATGGCTGTGACACGATTCTCTCTTTCAAATGTTTCTGTTCACACAAAAAAAGATTTTTTTAAAAATGTAATCTATCAAAAAAAAAAAATGCATAATCACTTGTAACGATTCCTCACTGAACTGAAACTGAAAAGAATTCCTTCATTTATAATCTTGTGATCATATATTATAGTTAATTTAATTTTACTTGAACTTGTTTGTAGTTGTGTTGGTCCTGTATCCTCAAAACTAATTTATTCATATCAATGACTGAAAATGAAAAAGAAGTCTGTAGTATTATTGTTTTCATTTATAATCAACTTTGAGAGACAAAAAGGCCACGGCCCAGGTGCTCTGGCGTCAGGGAAATCCGGCTCAGCGTCCAATCAGAGAACGATAATCGATAAGGAGGCGTGTCTGTTCCTCTAAAGACCTGAACCTTCTCTCTCCTGAACTGATCAGAGTTTACGTCTTTTAAACGTCACTTCACGTGTCGGATCCAATGCATGAAGTGCGTGGAACAGAGATAAATGTACAATAGAGGAAGTCCCACAGACTGAATAACAGAGTAAAAACGGCGGCTGTTTTCACTGGCTCTGCTCTAAACAGGTTCTTAAACACTTCCGGTTCGACTGAAGCAGAGGAGAGCGTGATTATGTGTTTTGGGTCCCCCACCCAGTTTATAGGCTCTACAGTACTGAGACAGAAAAAAGAGATTTACAGAAAAGGTGCATTTAAATTCTCTGCAAAGTTGAGCTAAAGTTTTAGTAAAACTGTCTCCGTCCCTCGAGCGGCCGACGAGGCTCGGGTGAGTGGGACAGTGCGGTAACTCCGTGCTCCGGGGCGTCCTCAAACACAGATCAAGCCAACTCCTCTCTTCACTTATGACGCGAGTTTCCCGCGCTGACATCTGCCACTCCGAGTGTCTGAAAAGTTCCCTGAAAGTGCACTTAGTAGTGCTTTCGTTGCTGTTAAGTTGGTATTTTTTTATACATATCGGTCGAACCGTTCAGGACAACGATGACTTCCACACAGAGCTGGATTAACAATCCTCTCGCGATCATTGAAGAGATATTTGGTAAGAGAAACACCGGAACTCAACTCTAACATAAAGCTACTAGTTCAACCGAGCAGATAAGCTTTTCTTTCGGGTATTGTACATGCTATACGATCTACCAGACGTATCAATCAATGTTGTAAACAACACTCAGGATGTAACCACCCGGTCAGCATCCAGCTCCCTCAGCAGCTTCACCCAGCAGCGGCGGTGCGGTGTGGAGCACATGTGGAGCAGACACACACCACCCAGTGAGCTCGGGCTTTGATTCCCTTTGTAAGATCAAGGTTCATCTGACCTAACCGGACCGTTTTTCACATTCTGTTCTTCTCTGAATGCCTGTGACTCAGTGGGACAGACATGAACAGCTTCTTATCAGATTCTTCGTCCTGTGTTTCCCAGGGTGAACACGAGTGTGGATCCTGTTTGTTATGTTCGCTCTGAGAACGAAGTTTCTGCTCCTCATCTGAAGTGAGGCAGGGCTACTCTGTCAGAGAGAATAAGACAGAATCAGACAACCTGAAATCTGAAATCACCATTAGCTGTTTTCAGTGTATGAGATGAGATGTAGTCGAACCAAAAGCCCAGAAGTAATTGTCTTAGTGAGACCACTTTTAATTTAGTGAAAATGACCAAGTACCAGCAGCTCTGACTGACATATTTAATAACTGTCAAAATACCACCTGACTGCTCTATGTGAACTCTTGCAGAGACTGATTTGAACAGAAATCACAGTGTCTGCTCAAACCTCCTTGTTCCATCATCACAGACTGATGACATCAAAGCTCACCTGTCCCTCAGGTGTCTCTGTACTAGGTGATCAGTGCTCAGTTTTCTGCAGGGTTATGTTCTGCTTTAACATCAGCACACTCTACTTCTCACAAAAGAAAATGTTCTCCATTAGGGGGCGATATGGGCTAAATATGTCAGGATGATTTTATGACAGGATCAAGATTTGAGCACGGCTGTTTTTCAGAATCATTTGATTTCAGTTTCAAACATTTTAATACCCAAATATTTCTCATCTTGCAGTCTGATCTATTTCCTTGCCCGATATGATACATTTCAGCAGGTCTTGGGTCCTCTAATTTGTTTTGAACCCTTACTTTTTCTCATCCTGATAAGTTCATTCATTCAGAGATGTCAGCTGTAGGAGTTGTTGAGTTTTAGTGACATCACCCATTTGTTTCTAATACAGAGATGAGCGTGAAGCTTCTCATCAGCTTATTGAAACCCCTTGACTCAGTTTAGCTTATTTTGAGTTTGATTGACATAAAGAGGTGGGTTTTTGGCTTCCGTACAGACAGCAGCAGGGTGCTCGGCTGTCAGTCAAGTCCGCCATTGCCCTCATACAAACCAAACGTACGAGATTAACAACTGTGGAAAAAACCAAGTTGTGAAAAGAATAGAGAGATGAACTGTTCACACCAAAACCAGACTGTGGGCATATTTGTTTCTGCTACAGAGACTGTGGCTGTGGTCTGCATTTTTGAAACACAGCCTCATGAGAAATTACTGCTTGGTACCCACAAATTCACACAGAAAGCCTCCTATCTAGCCAAGGTGTCAAACCAGGAACCTTCTTGCTGTGAGGCAACAGTGCTTACCACTGCTCCACTGTTCAGCTCTTTAAACTCTACATGTCAGGTATAATAATTATGCTGTAGTACAAGATTTTCATCAGTGTAATCATATTGTCTAATTTTCCCATTGCCTCTTTGGGTTAAGTGTTGTTTTCCTTATTGTTGTAGAGGCAGGTATTTTTAAACACTGGCATGATGAATGTAACTTTTAACTGCAGAATAACTGCACGCCTTTTTGTTATTGCAGCGACCTCACACAACAATCCAAACTCAGGCTGGGAGGCCAAAGCAGTGGATTTCTTCACGGAGCGTCTGAAAGTGAACAGTGCTCATACCTGGGTAAGGCAGCTCTCAGTCTGTACTGCTTACACAACACCTCAAAACCTCAGAGTTTGGGCTTGCTGACGCACCTTACCGCTGTGAGTAACCACTTTTATTTTGGTGCAGGTCCCGTCTTTGAACGATGTTCCTCTGCATTACCTGAAGCCCAACAGTCTGGTGAAGTTCCGCTGCTTCATTCAGGACATGTTTGATCCCGAGTTCTACATGGGAGAGTATAAGACCTTGGATCCTGCTACAAAGGCTAAAGTAAGCGCCCATTTAGCACCCAGTGAATCCCTTTAAATCTGAAATGCTTTCTGTCATCATTACATTTACTATCCCTCTGTCCGCAGGTGTTACATTGTGGGAAGTACAGAGATGTGACTGAATGTGGGGTAAGTCAGCTCCTGTGTTATCCTCTCAGCAGATCCATGAATTCTTGGGCTCCCTTTTATAACAGACACGTGGTCCTGATCAGCAGGTGGACTTTAACTCCAGGAACATTGTGACTGCAGAGAGACAGACCTTCTACTGTGTGCCCATTCCTGGAGAGAGCCCCTGGGTGAAGGAGATATCCTGATCTGGTTCACACTCTTAAAGAAAAGAGGTGCTTTTTGAAGCATGTTGTATTTATTGTGTTGAAGTCCTGCTCCAAAGTTTTTCTTGATTCTTGCACGGCTATGCCAGCTTGAGCCAGGTGAAAGTGGTCCCTTCAACCTCGTACACACCAACCAGACAAAAACGGAGCTATGAAGAAGATGAAGACATGAACACAGAACAGACTGAGCTTCCTGGTGAGTGTGAAGGTCACATGAGGCTGAGCGCCACATTAAAGAAGTGCACTTCCTTTGATTTCCAAAATGGAGATGCTAAACTGCACCTTTCTACACTTCTCTCTTCATTGCTCTCTTCACTACATTATTAATTGGGACAACAAAACATGAATTTGATTGGAGCTGCCCTGCTGTTTTGGGCTGCTTAAAGACCAGACCTGCTGCTGCATTCTGGATCATCTGCAGAGGTTGTGCACACAGGACGGCCTGCTAGAAGAGAGCTGCAGTAGTCAATATGTGAAATCACAAAGAGCTGTACCAGAAGCTGTGAAGCCTGTTGTGCCAATTATGACACCCAGGTTTATGGCAGAGTTTGTTGGCAAAAGTTGATTGATACAAGCAAGACAGTGATCTGTGGTTGAAAGCAGGGACACACTGGAAAGACAAGGGGCTCAGTTTTGGACAGATTTCATTTTATTTGTATCTTCAGTCCAACTGTTATGGAATTTGACTGTACGATGCTATCAGGGTCTGTGTAGACATCAGCAGCAATCTATGTGAGAAAGTAAATGAAGGTAAACAGTGTCTGTGGTCCTGAAGCAGACTGGTATTTCTTTCACTGTAGGTCAGATCCCTGCAGAGCAGCACAGAAGTGGGGACTTTAAGAGACAGGAGACAGAAGTGCCTTCCAGCCACACACCATGTGCCTCTCACCTCGACCTGAACTTCCCCCTACCAGGAGAGAAAGGCCCGTCCTGCCTCGTCAAGGTGGGTTATGTCTTTATTTTACTGGGTTTGAGTTCTTTCCAGGCTCCTCTCAAATCACAGTCAGCTGCATTTTTGCCACTATGAGTAGTAGGGATGCACCAGTCTGATCCTGGTGTCAGGTCCATTACACACTCAAAAAGTAGATCTGATATCTGTGGGGCTGATCCATGTGACAGAGCTATTCAACTGGCTCCTCTGTTTACAACAACCATTTTTGTACACCATAATTACACCAGCAGCTCCCTGTGCTCTTTTTAGGTTGATAGGTTGATTGCAATATGTGTAAGTTTGCCTCATCTACTGCTGCAATTTAGAGTTTTTACTCCTGTTAAAGGGAAGCTCTCTCAGTATCACACATATATCTTGTGAAACAATAATACTGTCACTTTGAATCTGTTTTTGTTTCATTCTAATTTATAAAGTAAGAAAAGCCTGAAGTGGCCACAATGTAATCGTCTGGCTCTTCTTCACATGAAGGAATAGAGAACGATGAATGAACACTACTGTCAGGTTAGATCAGAATCTGCTGAAACCACAGCCCAGGTATTGGTGTTGGGATCAGGACTGAAAAAGCTGGATTGGTGCATGCCTGGTAATATCTGAATAATGAAGCCTAAGTCAGTGAGTTCTTCAACAGACAAAGCTTGGTAGGTAAGAGCAGCTGATGTCCTGAGAGTGAAACAGAAGCTAAACGTGGCTTGATGTTGGCAGGTGTACGAGGACTGGGACAGCTTCAAACTGAATGAAATGGTGGAGGTCTACGGGATCCTCTCTGTCAGCCCAGCACTCAGCTCCTTGGCTGACAAGAAGTAAGAAATCATCTGTTGTGTCTGTGAGTTTCAACCTGGTGTGATGTGCATGTTGGTCACTCACTCACTCTCTCACTCCTGGTGTCTGCTCAGCACTGCCTCGTCCTCCCTCCTGGACCCCACAGAGTGCATTGAGACCATAGAGGAGCAGAAAGTGCACAGCCCACCAGCCTCACTGGTCCCACGCCTCCACATGCTCTATGCCAAGAAACTGTCCAACAACAACCCCCTGCTGCCCTCAGCCGCCCTGGAGGACAACACTTCCTGTACGTAAAGCAGAGACGGCTTCATTACCTGTTACAATGATCAAGACCAGAAAGCACCAGCTTGCACAAATAAGGGCCTGAAACTGGCGTATGCCCTTTCCCATGCAAAGTTTGTGGTCTAGAAAAAACCAACCTGACAGCGTTCCAGCACTGGAAGCCTTTAATCTGCCCCCTCATGTGTGTGCATTTTGATTTAGGGGTTGCTTTGCATTGATCTTTTATAGTTAATTTTGAGCGTGTGCCATTTCCAGTTTTATAACGTGGTCATTTTCAGTAAGGATTCTACACACTCTTTTATACATGAGGCCCCAGTACGAGGCCACAGTGATGATATAGGAACTTATCAGACATCTTTATCCAAGATATGAGCTGGTCAAGCAGCTCTTTTCTTCAGCTTTCCCTCTGGATGAAGAATTTGCTTTTGACTTGGAGTTCAAATAGAGTAATAGTTTGAATGTATCATGATGATGATCGACATTAACTGTTAGAAAACTGTAGCCATGATAACATCTGTGTCATTATCATCCAGCTCCAAAAGAACTTCCAGAAATTCAAACCTCTTTTTCATAAGGGTATGCTAACATTTAATCAGCCTACAGCTAATCAGTGTTGGTCATGTCATGATCCATCCTGAGTGCATGCCTTGTTTCTTTAAAGACCTGAAGTCACATTCACTGTGTTTGTAAATAGGTTTGACTTTTAGCTTTTCAAACTGATGGTCTGTCTAGCCCAGTAAATGAAGACTGTGTGAGCACAAAAAAGTGATAAAAATGTAAAAATGTGTAGCATAGATGGCTTAGTGGGTTAGGTCGTGCTCCATGAGTGTCACCCTTGCGCGAGCAATCCGGGTTCAAATCCAGCCTGTGGCCACTTTCCTGCATGTCACTCCCCACTCTTACCCTGTTTCCTACACTATCCACTGTCCTCTCTCCAATCCAATGGGCGCAAAAAGCCCAAAAAACAAAAACAAAAAAATACAAAAATGGTGTTGGGAAAAGCTATGTTGAAGTTCTGTCCTGTAAATTTCACCATTTCATTGTTCCTGCATCACTGTGTGGCACGGCAGCTGCTCTGTGGCAGAGAAGAAGGCTCTGCAGAGGGTAGTGACAGCGGCACAGAGGACTGTGGGATGCAGTCTTTCAACTACCACGGTGTAGATGAGGAGGTCTACGTCCTTTGCCCGGAGGACGTAGTACTTTCTGGGGTGGGTAGGGCGTGTACGAGACAAACAGGGAGAGGGGAGTCCGTCCTCCGACGCCTCGTAGTTCTCGTCCTGATGGTCTGACTCCTTGTCGAAGAAAGGACTTGCTGTGAGACTGTTGAACTCTGGTGGTCCCCTTTAGTGCCCCCCTGACAAATGAACACTGCAATTTTTTGCACAGTTAATTATTTTAGTCTGTCTATTTGTTAAAAAAGCTAGTTGATTGTGTTCTACTTTTATTCTCTTTTTTTATTGTATATTTGTATATATTTATATTTATTATTCTCATTATTCTCATTTCTATGATTGGGCTTGCTCCAGGACCAGGGTAACCTAATTTCGTCCCACCCATGTTTTACATGGGTTGTATGACAATAAAACTCCTTGAATCCTTGAATCCTTGAATCCTTAAATCTCTGAGCTGAGAGATCAAGTCATGACACTGCACACTGCTGAACCCTTTACCATCAAATGCCCTAAGTTTCCACAAAAACATGTTTAAACTCTTGTCTTTCTCTCTCCTCAGTTTTGTCTTCCAGCCTGAGTGAGATGGCCATGGTCAAAGCGGAGCTGCACACGTTCTTAACTCAGGTCCTGCTGGGAGACGCTCTGGCTGCTGAGTACCTCATCCTACATCTCATCTCTACAGTGTAAGTTCAGTCTATAATGTGTGAGTAAAGCTGCTTGGCTTGATTGGTAAAAAAAAGTCCCTCTTCAGCTATTTTGTACAGCAGGAAGCCATCATGGCTCCTAAAGCATGCTGGGATACCCAGCTCTGAGGACCAGTATGTGTATTCATCAAGTGTTGAAGCAGAAAAAGATTCTCAGATTCATGAAGTCTTACTAAGAAATCCTCCTGAGAGTTGAGAATATATCCTGAAGCAGGAAATACAACCCTGAATCCATTAAAGTTGGGATGTGTAAAACATAAATAAAAACTGAAAACACTGATTTTCAAGCCTTTTAACCAGTTGAATGCACAACAAAGACAAGATATTTATTATTCAAACTGATAAACTTAATTGTGTTTTTTTTCAAATATTCCCTTATTTTGAATTCGATGGCTGCAACACATGCCTAAAAAGCTGGGACAGGTTCATGTTTCCCACTGTGTTACATCACTTTTCTTTCTAATAACACTCAGTAAACACTTGTGAACTGAGGACAGTAATTGTTGCATGTGCAGAATGTGTCTTGGTTTCATTGTCTTGCTGAAATAATCAGGGACGTCCCTGAAAAAGACAAAGTGTCTTGGATGGCAGCAGATGTTGCTCCAAAACCTGTTTGTACCTTTCAGCATTAATGCTGCCTTCACTGATGTGACAGTTACCCACAATGCCATGGGAACTTATAAATCCCATACCATCACAGATGCTAGCTTTTGAACTTTGCGCTTTGAACAATCAGGATTGTTCTTTTCCTCTTTTCTGTCTGTTGTTGATATCTGACTTTGTCTTTGCATGGTAGAGTTTGAACTGTCACTTGTAGATGTAGTGATGAATTGTGTTAACTGACAATGGTTTTCTGACGTGTTCCTGAGCCCACGTGCTAATATCCTTTACACAATGATGTGAGTTTTTGATGCAGCGCAGCCAGATGGGTCAAAGGTCACGGCCATACGATGTTGGTTTTGGGCCTTGCTGCTTACGTGCAGAGATTTCCCCAGATTCTCTAAATCTTTCGATGATATTATGGACTGTAGATGATGAAATCCATCAATTCCTGCTGTTGTATGTTGGAAACATTGTTCTTAGACTGTTGGACTATTTGCTCATGCATTTGTTGACAAAGTGGTGAACCTGGCTCCATCTTTGCTTGTGAAGGACTGAGCCTTTTGGGGATGATGCTCCTTTTATACCCAATCATGACACTCACCTGTTTGAATCAACCTGTTCACCTGTGGAATGATCCAAACAGCTGTTTTTTTCAGCATCATCAACTTGACCAGTCTTTGGTTGCTGCTGTCCCAGCTTCTTTAGAAACTTGTTGCAGGCATCAAATTCAAATTGAGTGAGTGTTTGCAAAAAACAACTGTTTTTATTTACTCTTAACACAAATTTCCAACTTCATTGGAATTGTAAATGCAGTTTTTTTTCACAAAGTATTTTGGCTCTTTCGACATCTCCTGAGGTGAAGAACTGTTAGGAGCAGAGACCTTTCACAGTCTGCACAGTCTCTGGAGTATAGGAGCAAAGAGCTGAGAGACAGTGAGGTGGAGGAAGACTCACATTTCTGTTCTGAGACTGCTCTAAGAGGTGTCAGAAGGATTATACTAAAGAGAGAGTAGGTGGCTTCATGAGTCTTTTTTTGTCCTTCTGGTGCCCCTGTAGTGGCTCCAGCCCTCTGGAGGCCTGTCAGAGGACAGACCTTGGTGTTTGAAACCTGCTCTTCCAATGTGTCAGGAACCAGTAAGGAGAACAATGGGTGATGACCTCATCATTTCAAAAAGTCTTGTAACGCCCTGGTGCTGTTTTTAAGGGTGGAGTGTTTTGATCAGTTTACAGACAGATGCAGAGATTTCTTCAACACATGAATATGTAGAGGTTTGAAAATCTGCACACGCTCAGTCTGAACATCCAAGATTCTTACTCCTTAT
The DNA here is from genome assembly GCA_008086565.1 of Thalassoma bifasciatum. Classification (NCBI taxonomy): domain Eukaryota; kingdom Metazoa; phylum Chordata; class Actinopteri; order Labriformes; family Labridae; genus Thalassoma; species Thalassoma bifasciatum. The sequence continues at coordinate 48,083 of RPOG01002979.1, read as the reverse complement.
CCAAGCTTAAAATATGGGAAAGCAGAACATCCCTCTTTAGTGAGTAGAGTGGATAGTAACATCAGAAGCTACACCACAGTTTAAACAGCATCAGCAAAAGTGAGTTCTTACACAACTGGAAGTGTAATAAATGTGCGGTTGTCAGCAAATGACTGTGTTAGTATTGCTTTGTTTCATCCTTATTTGAAAGTGTAAAAGCTGCTCAGTGTGCAGCAGTCACTGCTTCTCCTTTTGGAGAGCGATTCTCCCTGAAAAGCCTCATTTCATCACTGTGTGGAGTCATTTTGGTTGATGAGCGTTTCCTCAGACCTGCTGTGTTCCAGGTCTTCCCTCTCATCTCAGTGTGTTTCATTAAATTAAAGGTACACCAGACGAGACGTTCTTCCGTTGGGTAAATTCACCTTGAACCTCAGCGGCTGTCCAATGGTTGGCTCTTACACTGAACACGTCTACAGGATCATCCAGCAGCTGGTGCCATCGGTGAGTGGGTGTGTCATTTCAAACCACTTCTAAAAGATATGCTGTGTTCAAGTAAATGAAACACACTTTGTTTTTTTTTTACTGCTGCAGTCTCACTACCTCCCCATGAGCCTCCAGAACATGAATCAAATGCGGTTGGTTCCCAAAAAGGATTACATTGGCAACCGGCTCCTGAGTGGCACCCTGCAGCTGGCCAAAAACACGCTTCTCTTCCTGGATGAAACCAAGCTGGAGCAGGGACAGCTGGACTCCACAGGTGAGAGTCTTTCACTGACACTGAGAGTTCCTGCTGCAGCTCCCCCTCTGCAGCATCTGCTTCTTCTGTGGACGCTTCGACCATGCTCACACTCACCGTCCTCTCTGTGTCCTTCATCTTCTTCTTCCTGTAGGTGTGAGAAACGTCACGGCCCTTGGAAACGTGATCTCGTGGCAGAAAGTGGAATATGACTTTAACTACCACCAGATGGAATTTCCCTGCAATATTAACGTGCTCATCGCATCAGAGGGACGCTCGCTGCTGCCAGTAAGACCGCAGTGGGATGAGACTGGTGTTTAAACGCACCTTCTGTGTGTGTGTGCATGGGGGGTGTCTTTATCTTATTTTTCATTTATATCTATTTTACTAAGGAAGTCTTGGCTAGTTTTAGCTGAGCTTGTAGCTCCAAAGCACTTTGACCCAAAGACAGAACAATTCTGAGGAAGAACAAAGAGAATTTTACTGTGGAGCCCAAGGCTACAGGCACTTATGACCTCAGTAGAGAGCAGGAATAAGACGGCAGACCATGTGCTATAGTTTGGAACAATCAGGGCAGCGACGAGCACAGACATTTCAAAGGGCAGAGGGGAAAGAAAAGAGGACACATACAGTTGTGCCTGAAAGTTTACACCCCCCAGCAGAATTTCTGATTTTTTTACCTTTTCTCAGAAAATATGAATGATAACACAAAAACCTTTCTGTCACTCATGGTTAGTGGTTGGGTGAAGACATTTAATGAAAAAGAAAAATTAGTTTACTCTTTTTAAATCATAATGACAATTGAAACTTCAAAAATGACCCTGTTCAAAAGTTTACACCCCCTGGTGACTTTGGCCTGATAAATGCACAAAATATGACACAAATGTGTTTGAATGTCTACTAAAGGTAACCATCCTCACCTGTGAGCTATTAGCTTGTAATCAGTGTGTGTGTATAAAAGCTCAGTGAGTTTCTGAGCTCCTGACAGACACGTGCATCTTTCACTCAGTGCTTCGTTGAAGTTTCTGGTTTCTGAGTCATGGGGAAAGTAAAAGAATTGTCAAAGGATCTGTGAGAAAAGGTAATCCATCTGTACAAAACAGGAATAGTATATTTAAAAAGTATCCAAGGACTTGAGGATGCCAAGAAGCACTGTTAAAACTCTAATTAAGAAGTGGACAGAGAGGGATTCTGTTGAAACCAAACCATGGTCAGGCAGACCAACAAAAATTTCAGCTCCAACTGCAGGGAAAATTGTTCCAGATGCTAAGAAAAACCCTCAAATAACTTCAGCTGAAATACAGGACTCCCTGAAAAAAATTGGGGTGGATGTTTCAAGATCCACAATAAGGAGACACTTGGAGAAACATGGGCTGCATGGTCGGGTCGCCAGAAGAAAGTCATTTCTATGCAAATGCCACAAAATATACAGTTTACAATACGCCAAACAGCACAGAGACAAGCCTCAAAACTTCTGGAACAAAGTCATTTGGAGCGATGAGACCAAAACTGAACTTTTTGTCCACAACCATAAACATTGTTCCATTTGGAGAGGAGTCAACAAGGCCTATGATGAAAGGTCCACCATTCCTACTGTGAAACACGGAGGTGGATCACTGATGTTTTGGGGATGTGTGAGCTACAAAGGCTCAGGAAACTTGGTCCAAACTGATGAATGAAGGATGAATGCAGCATGTTATCAGAAAATACTGGAGGAAAATTTACACTCATCAGCCCAGAAGCTGCACATGAGACGTACTTGGACGTTCACACATGACAATGATCCAAAACACAAGGCCAAGCCGACCTGCCATCGGCTACAGCAGAAGAAAGTGAAGGTTTTAAAGTGGCCATCTCAGTCTCCTGACCTTGATATCATCGATCCAGTGGGGGGAGACCTCAAACCTGCAGTTCATGCAAGACAGCTCAAGAATTTACAGGACCTGGAGGCTTTTTTTTTGGGCAGTTTTACCATCTGAGATCTGAGACAGACAGAGAAGGATACAGACATGGGGAAAAGACAGAGGGACACAGAGGGATCCAGACACAGACAGACAGAAAAAAAACTAGTAGGACTGTAAAAGTCATGGTAGCTGGAGTTAGGTAGTCCCATGTCAGCTGGCAATGCACAGCAACAGTTCAGATGAACCTACAAGACGAGCCCAGTGACTTCCACTATGGTTTAACCAGCCAAAGGGGCAGATTAGTGTGATTCACCAACCAGGATGGCACTTATCGCATAATTTTGCTCCCAAGAAGGCACTTTTGGGCAAGTTTGGCACCACGAAGGCACTTTGGCAAGAGTTCTGCCCCTAAGACGGCGCTATAGAGTAGTTTGACTCCAAAGAGGGCACTCAAGCACAGGATTTCGCCCCCAGGAGGGCACTTTAGCATGTGTCTATGCTCCTGAGGGGGCAATTAAGAGCATATCAACCAATCAAAGGGGCAAATTAGTGTGGTTCAACAACCAGGAGGACACGTCTGCATTTGTTTTGGCTTCTACTTTAGCCCACATCTAGTCTCCAAAGAAGGCACTTAAGTGCATTTTTCTACAGTCGGGCCTCAAGGAGAACCAACCCCCTGCCCCTCTCTTTTTCAGGTTTTTTTCAGTTAATTCTCTTGACTTCACTGATGTCTTTGCAACTCTATTAACACTTTGAAGGATGATTCAGTGGAGCACTGCAGGGTTCAGGTCACCTCCTCAGAGCAGAGACACAGTCATCTAGACGCAGAATGAAAATGACATTAATTTGAACGATTTCTGTGAAATTTTTGGAGAATACAGATGTGAAAGTCTTTGGTGTGTGTCTGGTTTCCACGCTGACCTTTGATTCCTCTCGGTGTCTCCACAGTCAGACTGCCACATCCACCTGCAGTCTCAGGTGAACCCAGCTCAGATGGAGGAGTACCTGAGCAGTATCCAACTGCCTCTGAATGTTGCATCACAGGTCAACAAGTTCAGGATCTACCTGAGCGTGGCTCAGCTGCTGGATTACAATATCTCTGATGATGTGGTGAAGGTGAGTTATGCTGTCCTCTCTTAGTTTGAAGTATCTTCCTCCCTGTGTGACTGGGTGTCCTGTCTGTTATCAGCTGTGTGCTGCTGCAGGTTGTCCTCTAAATGCTTGTTTCCTTTCAGTCGGTGGAGGATGACTTTGTGGAGATGAGGAGGGACGACCCTCAGAGCATGTCAGCTGAAGACTTCCACAGGATGCTTGTTGTTGCCAGGTGAGCTGTGTTTTCTTGTTCAATAAAAACAGATGAGATCTTGTTGTGACAGCACCAGACTGACTGACAGACGCTGTGATTGGCTGCAGGTTGCTGTCTCTCAGCCTGGGACAGAGCTCTCTGTCCAGAGACAGCTGGCTGAGAGTCAAACACATCGAGAGTCTGAGAAGAAGCAGGATGGAGCAGCACAAATGTGTCAACGGCAACGAGCAGTGATGGTCTGCACAAACTGTCCAGTGTTTTTGTTCTCTTGATAAAAAATGCTTTATAATTAAAAATGTTTTTCATAACT
>RPOG01002979.1:0-43768 GCA_008086565.1 Thalassoma bifasciatum | reverse complement strand
TGTTTCCTTTCAGTCGGTGGAGGATGACTTTGTGGAGATGAGGAGGGACGACCCTCAGAGCATGTCAGCTGAAGACTTCCACAGGATGCTTGTTGTTGCCAGGTGAGCTGTGTTTTCTTGTTCAATAAAAACAGATGAGATCTTGTTGTGACAGCACCAGACTGACTGACAGACGCTGTGATTGGCTGCAGGTTGCTGTCTCTCAGCCTGGGACAGAGCTCTCTGTCCAGAGACAGCTGGCTGAGAGTCAAACACATCGAGAGTCTGAGAAGAAGCAGGATGGAGCAGCACAAATGTGTCAACGGCAACGAGCAGTGATGGTCTGCACAAACTGTCCAGTGTTTTTGTTCTCTTGATAAAAAATGCTTTATAATTAAAAATGTTTTTCATAACTCGTGTCACTGAGACTTTGGACTTAATTGAGCTGATTTTATTCCACTGCCAATCAAAGACTGATACTTTGTGACAGAACTGAAGAGAAGATTTGCTCAATGTCACTCGACCACAGGGTTAAGCGCCAACTATAAGAGTTGATGGAGAAGTTTCTGTTCCATTAGACAAAAAAATAACATTGGATTATTTGCAGATGATGTTCTAATTTTACTTTTAAACAATCACGTGTTTGTCTTTTTCACTAATCTGTGAACAGATCTACAGAATCCTAAAGAATCCCACCATTTTCTCCAGTTATAAACTCCAATGTTAACAACAAATTACTTACCACCTCGAGCTGTGAAACATATATGAGATCTAGAATACAACACAAAGTTAATGAAATACCTGAAAGTGAACATGAATGAAACACTAACAAACTTGTGTGTTATGATATAATGAGGTACTAAATATGTAAATTTAGAAATATGAGGAGGTGGTCAGTATGTAGGTTGGACTTCTGCCCTGAAAAAGAAATGATTAAGATGAATTTATTACCAAAATAATAATACTTATTTCAATCTCTGCTAGCTGACATACCTCAGTCTCAGTTTGTAGAATGGGGCAGAGAAATTTTTAAGTTCATCTGAAGAGGGTACAAACCAAGGATAAAGTCATGTTAACTACAACCCCCCCATGGAAAAATATATGAGAAAATATAGGGATGCACGATACCCATACCATATCGTACCGGTAAAAGTACGCCGGATACTCCAAATAACTTGTCATTTGCGCCAAGGTGGAGGATTGTTGACTGTTAAAATATCAGCAACATGTGCAGGTGCATCATGGTCTTCATTTCTTTTGTTAAAATGAGAAAGTCATATTAGAAGTTCTAATTTATGCTAGTATGATGTTATTAAGTAATCAGATCGGTACTCTGTATCAGTGAGTACTCAAATGTAAGTACTTGTACTTGGTTTGATAAAAGGTGGTGTTTGTGCACCTCTAGTAGAACAGGAATGCCAAACCTACAGAAATCCTCATCACACTGCACAGCTCTGGCTGATGTGACAGAGTCAGGTTTACTATGTTTGGATTTTAACTTAAGTGAGAGTTTTGTGGAAAAAACAACCTTGAGCGAAGAGAAAAACATTCAAGGTTGGATAGCACAGGACTTCAAATGAATACCAGGAGCACTGGACAGCTCTGGGAAATTGATTTAGAAAAATTAGACTTTTCACATATCTGCAGATCAGTAACTATCTTGATATGGATATAAAACCAGGTTTACCAAAGGAATTACATGAAGTAGCTGTACTGTGTAAAGTGTGTAGGAACAATATAAATAGTGGTTTTAAAAAGATGATCAAGGACTTCAACATGCTACATTAGGACCAGATGGGCATCGGAAAGTACAACAGTTTTCTACTGAATACTGGCAAAACATAAAGGGTGACCAAGCAAAATTCAGGATGAAATATTTCACTGTTCATCACATATTAAAAAACTTCTCTATTTCTTCTCTAACATCAATTTCTTGATCCTTCCAGTTTTCAATCCTGGGATTTTGATTTCCCCTCCTGAGCCCTTTTCGTGCTTTCCAAACTTTTTTTTCAGTTGAAGTCAATGAAGTTCCACAAAGTCCTGTTATTGATTTGAGAGAGTTCATACTCCTGTCTGCCATCCAGGAGACACCTGCAGAGATTGGCAGTTGAAATTAGTGACTCCTTTTCAAGTATAAGTACAAGTATAAGTATACTTATATAAATGTAAGGGAGAGGTGAACCTAGAGGAATATACATCTTCGGTCCTCAGTTACATCAGTAAGTGCACAGAGGATGTCACCAGCACCAAGACCCTAACAGACTTTCCCAACCAGAAACCCTGGTTAAATGTAGAGGTTCGGTCTCTGCTGAGAGCCAGGGATGCTGCGTTTAAGTCTGGTGACAGAACGGCACTCAGAGCGGCTAGGAGAGAGCTGAACGCTGGAGTTAAGAGGGCCAAAGCCTCATATGCTCAGAAGATACAGGGACATTTAACTTCCAACGATCCTCGGAGTATGTGGAGGGGCATAAAGTGCATCACAGGCTATAACATCAGAGGTGCACAATGCCCCAGGGACCCCTCTCTGCCGGACGCTCTCAACTCATTCTATGCCCGCTTCAATGACTCAAATACCTCTCCCAGCAACAGACTCACCCCTCCACCAGGAGAAGAGCCCCTCAGCGTGACTGCAGCAGAGGTGAGGAGGACCCTCCTGAGGATCAACCCATGAAAAGCTGCTGGTCCCGACAACATCTCTGGGCGGGTGCTGAAGGGCTGTGCAGACCAGCTCGCTGAGGTACTGACGGACATTTTTAACACCTCCCTCACACAGGCAGCTGTCCCCACCTGCCTGAAGATGGCAACAATAATCCCCATTCCCAAAACCACCACTGTGACAGGCCTAAATGACTATCGGCCAGTAGCCCTCACCCCGATAGTCATGAAGTGCTTCGAGAGATTGGTCATGGCCCGCATCAAAGACTCAATCAGCACCACAGTGGACCCACACCAGTACGCCTACAGGAAAAATAGATCCACAGAGGATGCCATCTCTTCTGTGGTCCACACAGCCCTCACCCATATAGAAAAGAAAGACTCCTACGTCCGCCTGCTCTTTGTGGATTTCACATCTGCCTTTAACACCATCAGACCACAGACTCTGACCCAAAAGCTGTTCTCACTCGGACTGAGCTCCACCCTGTGCAACTGGGTCCTAGATTTCCTGACAGACAGGCCGCAGTCTGTGAGGATCCATGACGTCTCCTCCTCTCCCATCATCCTCAGCATCGGCTCCCCCCAGGGCTGTGTGCTGAGCCCCCTCCTGTTCACCTTGCTCACATATGACTGCTCAGCGATAAGCCCGAGCTGTCTGATTGTGAAGTTCGCAGACGNTCACAAACAATGACGAGTCCGACTACAGGAAGGAGGTGGAACACCTGGAGGGCTGGTGCAGAGACAACAACCTCTGCATCAATGTGAAGAAGACGAAGGAGATGATCGTGGACTTCAGAAGGAGCAGACATCTCCTCCCTCCCCTGCACATCGGAGGAACAGCGGTGGAAGTGGTCTCCAGCTACAAGTATCTGGGCGTGCACATCTCGGATGACCTCACCTGGAGCACCAACACTTCCTCTCTGGTCAGGAAGGCACACCAGCGCCTCTACTTCCTCAGGAGGCTGAGGCGCACCGGACTGGGGAGCTCAGTCCTAACGGCGTTCTACAGGTGTGCGGTGGAGAGCATCTTGTGTTCCTGCATCACTGTGTGGCACGGCAGCTGCTCTGTGGCAGAGAAGAAGGCTCTGCAGAGGGTAGTGAAAGCGGCACAGAGGACTGTGGGATGCAGTCTTTCAACTACCACGGACATATACTCCTCCAGATGCAGGAAACGGGCCTCCTGCATCATGAAGGACCTCACCCATCCCGCACATGCTCTGTTTGTCCCTCCCCTCTCAGGCAGGAGGCTGCGGAGCATCAAGAGTAGGACTACCAGACTGAGGAACAGCTTCTTTCCTGAAGCTGTGAGACTGTTGAACTCTGGTGGTCCCCTTTAGTGCCCCCCCCCGTGTGAGTTCGTGTGAATTGTGGCCTCAGTTACCAGGATCCTGTTCCTGAGCCCCCCCGATGATGCTAACCGTCAGCTGTGTCCTTTCTGCTGACTCAAAGCGTGCAGTCATTTGTTTGACTTTGTAACAAACCTGTGACTTATACTTTATGACTCTCAGCTCGTTCTTCTCTGTCAGATCTTTCAGCCTCCAGATCCGATGCTCCTCTGGTCTAGATCCTTGTCTTCAGTTATGACACCTTACAGGTTTTCAATGAGATTCAGTCAAGGCTTTGTGCAGGCAGTGCAGCCAATGAGCTTCACTTATTATTCACGAACCTAGACCCAGTTTTGCTGTTGACTGCTCAAGGTTTTCTCTCCAACTCTTCACATCTCCTTCTTTCCTCTTAATTCAGCCTAAAACCTTGGGGAGATTCCTGGTTCTAGACTGGGCCCTGAGGACCCCCGGTATCATTGGTTTGATTGCGCAAGTATGTGTGTGTGTGTGTGTGTGTGGTTTAAATATCCCCCTCCCCCCTTCTTTCTTAGAACATACTCTCTGTGACTCCCCACCTCTGTAGACTCTCTCTCCCTCTCCCTCTCCCTCTCTCATTGGGTGTTCTGATGATCCTTCTCACTTCACTCCTTGACTCTTGGAAACAATGTTGTCTAAATACTCCATCTGCTTTTAAATTATCAATACGTCTTTTTAATTCCAGCTTAAAGTCGTTTCTTGGGTTTTTGTCCTGATGTTTTCAGCTCCAGTAACAGCTTAAAGCCTGAGCTCAGCTTTGGATCCTGAGTGCTAAGAGTACACTGTAAAAAGAGAATTTCTGATCAGCTAAAATAATGTAATTCTTTGAATAAATTAGCCCATTTTTAAGTTATATGTATGGTATGTATGTATTTTTCTGCATGAATGCATCAATTAAAAACTCTGTTGCTACCTTGATGTGATATTTTGATGTAGATGAAAATGAATCGGTGAAGTTTCTGCTAGATTTTGGCTTCTGACCTTTTATAAGCTCGATAAGTCATCGCAGTGTATTTCCATCATTAATTTCTACTAAACATGGTTTTGTCACCGTGAGTGAGGAGGGAGCAGAGTGGATATGAGAGCCTGCTACACAATCAGCCCCAAGAGGCACCAGAGGTCAGTGCTGGACATGACATGGATGCTCTTTTCTGAAAATAGAGGAGCAGTATTTTTGAAGTTTGGCTTTAGAGACTGTTTTTTTTTTTTTATTCAAAAGTATGGAAGTTTCAGGGAAGCTTGTCTGAATTTTGAGTTGGATTAACAGAATGAAGCAAATTACAAAGGACCTTTTTGTTTTACAATGTGTATGTCCTTTTGAAAATACTTACCAATGTAAAACTTGTAGGCTGCACAGCGCAGCAGGTAGCGCTCCAGCCTCACAGCAAGAAGGTCACTGGTTCGAATCCCCGTTCGGACATGGTTGGCCTTTCTGTGTGGAGTTTACATGTTCTCCCCGTGCATGCGTGGGTTCTCTCCGGGTACTCCACCTTCCTCCCACAGTCCAAAAACATGTCCACATTAGATTAATTGGTTATTCTAAATTGACCATATGTGTGAGTGTGTGCGTAAAGGATTTGTCTCTATGTCAGCCCTGTGATTGACTGGCGACCAATCCAGGGTGTACCCTGCCTCTCGCCCAATGACAGCCGGCAGAGGCTCCAGCCACCCGCAACCCTGAGGCAGGATAGACGGTTAAGAAAATGGATGGATGGATGGATAAAACTTGTAGGGTTATTACAAAACATGTATTAATTAAACCACATCATTTGCCTTGAAAAAAGCAGTATTTTACTTTTGGGTGGTGCACATTATGAAGTTTAAACAACTGAATTCTTTGAGTTGGATTAATGCAAAATGTTGATTGTAAATAGTTACATTAAGTATAATGGACTGAATCAATTGTGTTAATTAAACTTAGTAATTTCACAGAACTTGATTAATTTAGGTTTTACCAATTAAAACAATTCAATTAAGTTGGTTTAACTATTTCCTTTTTTCAGTATAGGACAACCCTCAGTCTGATCTGGGTTGATTGACAAGTTGTGAGTGCCACAAAGTTAAAGCACAGGATGGAAGCTCAGCAGTGGTTTGTGATTTGGCTCCATAAAAAGGTCACTTCTTTCAGGGGCTACGGATCCTGGCTCAGAGAGTTTTATGGAATCATTTTGTTCCTGTGTGCAAAGTAAAACAATATAAGTGTCCAGAACTCACCGACCTGTTTGAGACATTTATGAAAAAAGGCTCCACAGCTTATTAACCTCAACAGTTTTTCATTCATGTACTTACATGAGAGCAAACACGCAGTGATGATGAGTAAAAAGGAGACTTTAATGAATACAATAAACAACAGTACACCCCCATTGGTCTAGATGGTGTAGTGTAAAACAGACAACAGCTGGTAGGTTAAGAGAAACCATAATTGAGTGGAAAAATGGTGCTAATGACGGATTAACATCCTCCAACAGTGAAAAATCTGATCCTGAAGAGTTTTCATGATGGGACCAATCAAAAGGAAGGACGACCACACAACCATTTAGGATAGGATGTTAGGAGGTGACTGAGAGCACTTGGTGTAACATGGGGAGGGAATAACTCAAAGTCCAAATAAGGCTGCCAGCATTTGCATATAAAATCAGATACCACACCAGTTAGTTTTGTCAGAAATGTTGAGGATTAGTGTACCATTCAGCACAATACACACACTTTACAACACAAGTTTCTGCTGTGCTGGAGACCAGTGTCTGCACATCTTCAGGAGGTCTGAAAAGAAAATCCATCCGTACCCAGTGTCACCTGGGAATCTCTGAATCATGAATGATCTACAGCAGCTGGCTTAATCAGATGGTAAAGCAAACGTCCGACCTCCTCTGAGCTGAGTGAGAGTTCTTACTGAGTTTGAACTCTCAGAAAGCACATCCTCTAACACAGTCACCAGCACAGAGAGCAGTGGAGTGACTGAATACAACTCACTGCAGGGTGTTCGAACAAACTCACACACCCACACCGTTTAGCACTAACATACATAAATATATCAAAAATGACATGGTTGTAAGAACGGAAAATCCACTCACAATGAAGAACAAAGAGAATGTAAGTTCAGCACATTAAATATCCCAAGAAAACAACACAGTAAACCCTGAATATCATTGTCTTTACAGTACACCAAATGTAACCTGTTCAAATCCTCTCACAAGGTAGACTTCGCCATAAATACCTGATGTACATCATCCTCTCTCAGTTCCCTGTTAAGGCAAATGCTTTCAGTTCAAGGAGTGCAAAAAGCATCAGTAATTCTCATATTCCTCTGAAAATGTAATTGCATATACCTACTTTATGCTACTCTTCTGCCTTTGTCAAAGAAATAAGTACAACACTGACTGACAACTGGAATAAAAGAACCGTCATTGGAAATGAGTCAAAGCAGGAGAATAATCATAGAATTATTATTTAAATACATATCAAATACAACTCCAGCCTGTTATTTTCTGCTTATTCAAGCTTAACAATGAAGCTGCTGGTTCTTCTCAAATGACAAAGCACACACACCTTTATACATTTTATCTAACCAGTAATACAGGAGAGTCGTTACTCTGGGAACAGACACGCTCATATGGAGGTCATTACAGGGGGTCATTACGGAGGTCAGCAGAGAGCGGGACACTAACCTAGATCTGAGGACTCACATACCTACTACTACGGTTTTTAACTTCCACTTGGCAATATTGATAGTACATGTGAGAACTACATACAGTATGTTGTCCTGCTAGTTTCCAACAGCTATATAAATAAATAGTTCATACAGAATGATCGTTTTGGAATTATTAAGAATTTGGTCAGATTTTTCCACATCATATACACCTGAGGTGGATTTCAAAGTCTAAATCACTAATGCCAGTGAAGTGACCCGCACACACAGGCTGGCAAAGAGTGAGATCAATTTAGAGTCAATTCTTCAACAAGCAGCTCATGTTTCTCTGCCATGTTCATGTCAGTTGTTGTCACAAACCTCAAGCACAGTAAGATGTCAGCTCAGAGGAAAGAGGGCTCTTTGTTTACAGAGCACTCTGTGCACACAAACCTTCATGGCTCTCACTCCTCTGACTTCTCTGAACTTGTATGACTCTGTTGTGGTTAAAGACGTGGAGGTCCACATACTCATACAAATGAAAGGTTCTCCACCGTAAAAGGGAGTTATAAAACATGATCCAAACACTTAAAAAACCACCAGAAGCTAGTATAAATACAGTATAACCTCTAAAATTTGAGTATTTCAACACATTTGGATCACAAATGTTACAGAGTTACAATTACTGCAGTATTTAAAGGGCTTATATTGATCACAAGCTACTGAACCACAGAATGATGACTTACTGAACTATAAAAGGGAGAGATTAAGCAGTTTGAAAAGGAAATGACTAACACTTCCTCTGTGTGGAGAAAAACTGACGGGGCCTCAATTTGAAAGTGTGTGTCAACACAGCCACTATGGCGCCGACTTTCTCTAGATATTGATGGGAGCTGTACAGGAGGCGTCACCAACGTTGACAGATTGGAGGACTAACTTTAGAGGGTCTTTGTTGGCTGAGTAGAGATGCTGTGTGCAAGCGTCAGCTACTGCTACAAAATAAGAGATCCCTACACAACACATCACTACAAACCGCTGCTACAGAGAAGCTCAGATCTGAATAATCCTGGTCTGGCACTGTGTGAACATTGCCTTCAGCTCGTTCTCTTGGGCTTCGTTGACAGCGTCTGGTTCTGGGCTCTTCTGGACTTTAGCCACAGCAAAGTTGATGCCTTGTGTGAGCCCAGCCTGTGTGAGGCTGGCCACCTGAACCATAGAGCTCTTGATCTTGGCGAACGGGGACACGACTCGGCTGCAGTTGCTGTCAGCAGGTGAGGGACCTTGGCTGCCCTCCATCAGTGAACCCAGACTCCTTTGAGAGCCCCCTGAGGCTGCAGAGCTGGGTCTTTGGACAGTGAGGAGGTTGGGAGTGGAAGTGGTGAACTCCACATCCAGCTGGGATGGTCGGGGCGGCTGAGGCTCCTCAGAGAGCTGCTGCTCAGAGCTGGACTGCTTGTTCGAGTCTGCAGGAGCCTTGTTCTGCACCGGCCCCACAGGGTTGAGGGGGAGGGCAGCAGAGGGGGGGTGCTCTCCAAACACCTCCACAGGTTTGGTCTGTGCGTCCTGGACAAACTGGTGGCAGTAGGCATCGATAGGAGTGCCAAAGTCAATGAGAATGGCTTCTTCTGCCACCGAAGCAGCCCCTGGTGATTTGTCACTGCTGTCTTGAAAGGGGTTCTCCAGCTTCCCATCACACCCAGTCACATGTATCAGGGAGGGGATGTTCAGCTCCACGCTACCAATGGACTGGGAGCGACTGCCCAGCCGGGGGTTTGATGCTACAATGCCACAGCTGGGCAGCACATAGTCCATGTTCTCTAAAGACCCAGAGCAGGGCTGCTCTGGATCAGAGGTGTAAGAGTCCGAGTCGTCTGAAATCTCAGAGTTCTCGTCTCCAATCTTCTTCAGGCTGGCTGCTCCAGGGTTGTTCTCTGACGTCTCCAGGCTGCTGTCAGATTTCCAGAGGTTGACATGCATAGTGGGCTTGAGGAAGTTAACTTTAACATCCGGCTTGGAGAAGTTTCCCAGCTTTCCGAGGGGCTTAAACGGGCTGATGTTTACGTTTGTCTTGGTCTGCTTCACTTTCTGGTTGAGAGATGAGAACTTGTCAAGAAGGAAACTTCGGCCCTGTGCCAAACCAGAGCTTCCTTGGCCAGCAGGTTTGTTCTGGATGGCCATGATGTCTTCATGAGGTTTACACTGTCGCCTGGAACACAGATGCACGAACATAATTATGCTGCCAAAAGCTCAAGTTTTCAAAAATCATTATATTTTAAGAACTTATAAATGCTTGTAATTAAAAACCACCTTACACACCTCTCAAGTTTCTTTTCTACCACAAGCAAGTCTGACCCTGTGGACTGTTTTGTTATGCGAAGCATCTCAGCGATGCACTGCAATGTGTCTGAAAACAGAACATAGAATCAGATTTCAATACAGTGAACGGTAAAAAGAGGAGTTTATGTTCAAAAAACTTCCACTGGAAGGACGCTCCCAGCATCACACTACCTTTTCCATCATCGTCAGGGTTTCGAGTGGCTGCTCTCAACGTGTGAAAGTATCTGCTGCTCTCTTCACTCCTGTAATGCAGGCGCATGCAGCAGAATTTTGGCTTCCCAAACAGTGTAGGCTCTGGACCTGCAGAAGGAAAGAAAACTTTACAGCTCCATTTTCAGGGATTTGCTCGCCTATCTGCTGAGCCATGTCATATTGCTAAAAGATGACAGGAATATTCAGAAAGTGCTGGCTCACTCTGCGGGGGAACAAGAACCCTCACTCCCTAAAAACTCATCTTTACCAATTTCAATCTTTTCCAAACCCTCCAAACTGAGGCGCTGGTACTGGTTGACTTTATCTGCTTCATCATCATAGCTGCAGAAAAAAAAAAAAGAAAAGAAAGGGGAAAAAAATTAAAGCAAACTTTTAATCTATGATTAAAAAACAACTGTTGACAAGTGTAAAGTCAGACTTACTAAGCAATGTAGTAGGCTTTGTCAGACAGAAGGAGCAGTACATCAATGTCTTTGCTGGAAGAATCAACGAGGCTAGAGGAAAGAAGATACAAGAGATTATAGGAATATTACATGAAGAGATAAAAGATAATATATTTAATTAAACGTACACACCAACCCTCAAAATATTAGGGAATCAAGTATTGCAGTTTCAGTTAGTACATTTTGATTAAAACACAGGGAAAAGGATACACATTTTCATTTTTAGGAGTTAAAGATCTGTTACATATTGTCCAAAGTGCAGTACACAGTTCAGGCTTAGAATGCTGCTACCTTATTCACATTTTAAACAAAACACAACAACAAACCACTAATTAACAATGAACGCACAAAGAAAGGAAGTCATTCCAACTTGACCTGTTGCAAAAGACAGTACTATGTGGGACCCATAATGTTTAGTGTGTATATGGACATGGACCCCCCCCTTTAATTTTTGTTGTTTTGCATGTAATCTTGTTCAGTAGTTAAATGTGGAATATTCAAGTACAGGAGCATTTGTGGTTATTTGGTGTGTTATTGGTGGTTAAAGTGAGCAAGGCTCACACAGGCATTTTGGGGCAGCTCAGGGGTCTTTAGGGTACACTGGTGCACATGTGGACCTTCAGTAGACCGAGATATGCTGCATGATGCAGCTAAGCTAAGCTCCATGCTGTGTTTCTGTATTTACAGGTGAGCAAAAGTCATGAATGTAGCCTGCTGAAATAAATACTGCGTGAGCCGTGGCTCAGTGGAAGAGTCATTATCTCTCACTCAGAACCAGAGGCTTGATGGTTCCATCCAAGCTCCTGCAGTTACGTGCCAAAGTGTCCTTGAGCAAGACACTGAACCTCAAATTTCTCCTACTGTGGGTCAGTGGTGTGTGGATGGGTATGAATGTGTTTGCTAAGACCTGTTGGTTCCCTGTAATAGGAGTCTGTGCCTTCAGTGTGTGAATGTGGTGTGGATGAGTGAAAGAGACTCGAAGTGTGAAGTGCTTTAAGGGGTCTGGAAGATTAGAGAAGAGCTTTATAGGTACTGATCTATTACTATCAATCTCAACTTATTCCTTATGGAACCTGTAATTTATAAGATCATTTTTTATGGAGCACCACCAAAAGTTCAAACCTAATTGAATGACATGTACACAGTTGAACTGTCTAAACTTAACAAGTGTTTTGGTATATTTTTCTACTAATAGTGGTCATTTCATCTTATGTATTGAACATTCACAGCGTGGTCACAGCTGAAATCTCAAGTCTTGGGATCATAAACACAATTCTACCCACAGGTATTATCCAGTTTGAAACTGTGGAATGAAACCCGGTTATTTATGGATGATGTGAAATGAACATTAAAGGCTCCAGACTGCAGTTCTAACCAAAAGGCTGAGCTACAGACCTCTGATCAGATTACAGCTTTCCTTCAGTGCTCCTGGGGTAACGTGTGAGTTGTCTTGAATAATGTATAGTGCAGTCTCAGGCCCATGTTTCCTATTTACAGAGCAAGTGTCCTAAAAGCAGAGTGTTACAGAGCAGACCCAGATGGTCAGTGAGAGGAGTAGAGGAGATATTCAGATGGACAGGAAGAGAACTCATGACCTGCAGGTCAACTATATTACCACTAATGCTCTAAGACAAAAACATCATTGAAATGTTTCTAAAATTAAACTAATTCCTCAGGTAGGTGTGATCATGCGCAGGTAAAACTATTTTTGCAAAACCCTGCAACTCGGACCAGAACACAGAGCATTCAGAATCCCAGCTGGTGTTTATGCTGCAAATTCAATTCCAGTTTTAAGGTCCTGACCCCCAGCAGCTAAAAACAGCTCTTGTTCTGAAACTTTTAATCACTTTTCAGCCAATCTAATCCACATGATTCAAAAGCTGGTTACAGCAGGAATCCTTGTGGTATTGTATTTGACTAATTTACATATTCAGCACCTCTGTAGTGATTTTATCAAATTTAGCACCACTGATCCGTCAAAGAAACCAACGCAGTTTCTCCCTCTGAGCCACTTGGCAATGAATGTAAACGCTTTGTACCAGCCTCTATCCTGATTGGTTCAAACTTCAAATAACCAACATACCTTTAAACCACCTGCTCCTCCAATAAACTGTTTTTTTTTTCAACCATTAGCAGGCGACAAACATAAACTGAGACTCTAGAAGAGGCAGAGTGGAATAATCCACTGAGCTACATAACAAGGACGAACAGAGCAGATTCAGAGCAGGTTCCCATTGTTGATCCGATATGTTTATACTCAGTTTGATCTCATGAGATTCTGATTATTTCTTATCAATTAATTATTAATTTGATTCATTCTGCTGCACTTTTAAAGCCAGCCAGTGGGTTTTGACCAACAAGAGAGTAAAGAGGCAAACTGCAGAGGAACTGTTCACCAGTGCACTCTTCAGCTTTTTTAGGTTTAATTTCCCCAACAGCACACAGTGTGCAGAGGAGTTTATGTAGAGAAGAGCTAAAAACAGTAAGAAGAGATGAAGTTAGAAAGTCTGCACCTGCTGCTGTCTGTGCTGCTGCTAACGAACTTTGACAGTCTGCCCACTTTAATAAACATTCATCTCTCCAGATTGATCAAGCACTCATCACATCTGCACTGAGCCAGCTCATTCACACACTCTCAGATCCAAACTGTGTGATCTGGGATGATAAGAGTGCAGGTGACATGCTGCACCACAAGTGTGAAAGAACATCAATGTGAGCCAAGATCCTATCAGTCAGACCTTGGAGGTCTGAGAGGCATTTGTCCACATCCATATGGCTGTGTGTGTGTGCCTGTGAGCCTCAGTGAGGCCCACCCACTTTCCCTGTATCCAGGGATAACAGTGACCACGTCCACTTTCAGACCACCTGCATGACTTGGCTAACCTGACACACCAGACAGACAGTTTCATATATCCTCATAAGAACCCTATTCTATTTTATGTCATATCATCCCCCAAAAAGGACCCACAACTATCTCTATCCCTCTCTATGTGTCTCTGCCTGCCTGCCTGCCTGCCTGCCTGCCTGCCTGCCTGCCTGCCTGTCTGCCTGCCTGCCTGCCTGCCTGTCTGTCTGTCTGTCTGTCTGTCTGTCTGTCTGTCTTTTTTATGCTTCAAATGCTTTTTAAACCTGCAGAGCTATTGTAATTTGAGTGTTTACATGAATATTTTCATGGTTTGATATTGGTGATGGTTTAATCTGTCTTGTTCCTTTGCTCTTACACCTAAAGAAAGAAAGAAAAAAATCCAAGAATATCATAGACACCTGTAAGTCAAGCCATGGACTTACCTGGGAATGCTAGTGTCTTTTTGAGTGAAAGAAATCAAACTATAACACCATTATGGGCAGAAATTTATGCTAGCAACAACCAAACTGAAGATGTGGGTTTTTTTAAACTTAACCATCTAGATTCAAAAATTGCCAGCAGTATAAACATACCACTTATTTTTAAATGACTGACATTTAGAAACAGATTTTTTTTAAATTCAATATGGGAGTAAAGAGGCATAATGGTCAGATTTTCAAGTTTTCAATGGTACCTGGATGTAACACGTCATAGTAGCAACATGTCTAAAAAGGTCTGGAAAAGATGCAACAATTTATTGACAAAGCTTTGATTCTCATGTCTTAAAAAAAACTGCATTTCTGTTTGCTAAACTCTGTAAAAAGCAAATAATTTTATGTTTCTCTCTGCTGCCTTCAAGCTCTGAACAATGGACATACATCCTGTCATCAAGCTTCAAAAATCTTTTGAAATTTTCATCCCATGGTTTTGTCTACCAAGTGTAAAATTTCTGCTTGGAGCTGCTCAGCTCTCTGTCTCATTACTGACTCAAACTTCTTTGACAGGGGCACCATGACTCTGACTTGGAGACTGTAAACTGTAAATATTTCTCACAGTAGTGACTGTAAATGCTTTCTAAAGAGTAAATAGCTTGTAGTAATGATTTAATAAATACTGAAATTTGATGGTGTTATTCTCCTATCTCTAGGGGGGAGAGTGTTGAGTTAAATTTGGCTTTAGCCATGTTGACCAGATTCCATAGAGCTGAAGGACTCTATATTACAAAGACCACAGTTGTTAAAAAAACATTCCAAACTTTGCATTTGTAGATTATTTGAATAAAGTGCCACTGCTGACAGTTTTCCATGTTCCTTGGATTTGGGGGAACCTGAAAATGTGTTGTATTCCCTGATTCTCAAATGAGAGAAAATCAATTTCTCTTAATTAACATAATTGATAGCTTTTAAATGTTACACTGCATGTAAACATGATTAAGTTCCATCAGCCTATAGCCATGGTTTTCCTGAGTCTATAGAGGAGCAGAACATCACCTTGTAGGAAATGAGACCACATTGAGTGAAAATGCAACAGAAGCAAGGAACAACCAGAAACTGCTCAGGATTTAGAGGGTTAAATTAAATTCTTAAGCTGAATATTTAAATTGGAAACTTCAATTTCAATGTCATGGTATAACAAAATTCAACTCAGAAATTGAAATGAGTATTTTGAATCAAACTATCTGACAGGGGAAATCAATTTGGTGCGGACTTTTAGCTTAATTTACTTCACAGTTGGTTTTTCTGTATTTGTGTCTCTCACCTCATATTATTGGTTGGAGCTGTTTTGCTTTTATTTGTTGTAGCTTGATTTGATTGTGATCTACTTCAATGGCCTTTTCCAAATTGTGAACTGTGATCTTCCAGTAATGATTGTTATTTGAAAAACATAGAGTTTTATTTCTTTAAGCAGTTTAGAGCTAGGTTCTGAAGAGTTTTGGATAGTAAATGTGAAATGATGTCATTTAAATCATCATTGCTGTCACAGTTATCTTTAGTAGTATTGCTCATTTCAGAGATGAGCCATGATGAGCCCTGACAGCTGCACTGACCTCAGGTCACAGTTGATGAGGGCCCAGCCTCCGTGGAACTTCTCGTCATCCGGCAGCAGGAGCTGCATGTAGGTCTGCAGCAGGAGGCTGACCTGCTCCTGTGCTCCCCTCTGACTCTCTTTCTCTTTCTCTTCATGTTCCTTCTCTTTGCTAAAGATGGAGTACAGGTCTTCTGTCACTGGGTTGCCCATCATTATGTCTGTAAGGTAAAAGAGGGTGTTAAGAAAATATAACGTTAACACACCATCCATTCAAGTACAACACTGCCATGAAGTTTATGAGTTTTCATACCAATGACTGCTTGTCTGTAAGCGTCCCTAAAGCGGTTCAGATAGTAGCGGTTGGCCGAGTTCACGCCATCCTTCATCACACCAGCCAGTTTCCTCTCCCCTGTCCTGGTGAAATCTCCCTGAAACATACGTTTGTTCATGTCTTTGTCAAATACACAGTCTTTTACTTCATTATATTTGCTGTCCTAATGAGTTAGTCAACACGAGACACTGTTTGAATGATCCCTGAGTTGTTGTCCATTGTAGGTCTCTTTCTCCTGAGAGCTGAGTCTCTGGCCTTTGTTAGAGCACTGACTGGGGGATGTTGTCTTTACCTTGAGTGCTGCTGTGCCTGCGTACTGTCTGCTGATGGTGTCTCCATTGTTGGCCCACATGACCTGATGAATCCTGTAGCATTTGAGAGGCAGAAGCTGCTCTGGAGGCATCACACCTAGTTTTTTAAGCTGGATGAAGAAAGAAGAACATTTTAAACAGCAATATTACAAAAACTCTACCTTCGTATCGCCCTGCACCACTTTTTGATTTAGCCTTCATCAGTCAGAAAGGTAAGACACATAATGAGTTGGTACTCCAAGAAACCTTGAACTGCAAGCAACAATTTACAAGGAAGAAAGAGGTCAAAAGTCACTACAGTGTTAATAAATGTTAATAAAAGCCACTTCTGCTTGTAGGACTTCTCTGCTCAGAACTAAGAGACAACACAGGATAGAGGAACTCACAGTGAGTGATTACCAGGATCTGTTGACAGTAAGTTACTTTAGTATGTTTCTAGGTTAGTAACGTTCATTTCGAATTTGGGGACAATTTAAAGCTGGTGTGCTGTCTACTCTATTGATCTGACACATGTACAGTCAATAATCAGCTGCACACACAGAGTCTGAGTAAATAGTAAAAGGACCAGGATGAAAACCTCAAACCGGCTGTAACATTGCCCTGGATCATAAAGGCTTCAGGGGAAATGATTGGAGAGCAGCAGGGGAGGTAAAAAGGAACTTAAGAAGGTGAAAGTATAGTTTACTAATCCCTTTTTTTTTACTGTTTTCCTCCACCTGAAACGCAAATGAAACAGATCCTATGGTGCTTTGGGGAACCACAGCCATGGAGCTGTCAGAAGGACTCTGTGCTGGGCTTCACATAGAGCCCAAGAACCAGGACTGGTGAGCATTGGTGCAAAAAGGGGGTATGCACTTTATGCGGTGCGGGGGCCACGCTAAGTGGGGCGCCAAACTGATGGGGAAGAAATTATTTTAAATCTGCAGAAATCTTCGCCCATCTAAGTCTCAGGCAGGTGCGTCGGACAAGGACAACCAATCCAAATTGATAAACGAAGAATTCCCCCACACTGGCCAAACTTCTAAAGTGATTTAATGCAACGTTTCTACCACAGACCTTTTTCAAGCAAAAAAAATCGGAAAGAAAAATCTGTATTCCGTATTTACTGCTATTTACAAACAGCAGTTTGTGCATGTATCAATAGGATGATCAAGAACAGGCACCTCAGTGACTGACAGGGCGCCCCTTCGCTTCTTCTTCACCCCGTCTCTCTTCTCACCACCCACCCCCCACAGCGCATGCTCTGGAGGGCGTGGGCGCGCCCCCTGGAGCATGTGTTGGAGTAAGCGTGTTTTCGTTTGAATTGTGTTGACATTTGACTTAAGGCTAAAGATGGAGAGGCAAAAATTAAAGCTCCCAAAAAAGGAAGAGGGAGGAAGTTTATAATGAAAAAAAGCACCTCAAACAGGCTTAAAGACCGCAGGTAAATTTTGTCATGGTATCGAGAGGAGGCTTGTAAATACAAAGGAGACACATGCTCCATGCTGGCTCCTTCAGGTGCTTTGTCCCCTGCTTCTCTCTCGCTTTCCCTTTTCTGTCCCTCTCTCTCTCTCTCTCTCTCTGGTCGCACACCATGAGGTGCACTCTGGAGCAGGTGGCCCAAGCTCATGTATGGACTGTGGCCTGTTTCTCACATGTCACTCCCAGCTCTCTCACCCTTTCCTTCTCTATTCACTATCCTCCTCTATACATTTTAGAGGCATGAAAAAGCCCCCTGAAAAAAAAACAAAAACAAAAAAAAAAAAAAACCTCACACCCCCTTTGGCACATATATTTGAGTGTTTGGTTGTTGTTTTTTTTTTTTTAAATCATTTGGTCCCCCTTCACAGATCACAGAGCCAGCTTTACCCTGAAACCTTGTCCTAGGTCCAGATATGGTGGTTGCAGAAATTGAAAGTGAACACCCTCTAGATAGATCACATTTCTGGAATGTAATAGTCCGGCTTTCAGGACGTCCAACCATTGTGTAGGTAATGAAGACCTGTTGGGGAAATTTTGCGCTAATAATTGAAGTAGAGAACGTTATAATAGTTGTGTCTTTTCACCTAATGATAAAGAGAAGTAAATGTTAACTGTAGTTTAAAAATAAAGAATATGCAGACAGAATTTCCTGAGAGATTATTCTTAAACCTCAGATATGGGATGATCCAATAGACTTATTTCACTTACCTTTACATACAAGTGGTCCATTTATTTTTTAATTGTCTAGTACTATTTCTCTTAAGGAATAGCTAAGGGATTCATCTGAAAGGATGCAATATTTGTTGTCTTAACACAAAGTTCAGGTCATGTGGCGGTGAGGATGGAGAGACAGAAGAGACAAAGACAGAATGAATCAGGAGAGACAGGGAAAGAAGACAGGTTGGTCTAATATCCAACAGATCTATCCACCTTATTTAAGTGCTGGATCAAAATCTGCTGGATGGGGCTGAGGTTGGAATTTGAGGGTGTCAGTCAATCACTTTCACTGTTCCATTTTTACCAGGAAAATAACCTGAATCTCCTAATGTTGGCTATATTCTATGGAATATAGAGCATACTGGCAATGACTTTGTAGATATTTCCTTTGTGTGATGGGAGTTTTACTGGGCAATGATAAAATAAAAAACACTAAACCCTCTCGAAAATGTCAAGTGTTCTGGTCGCGCTCCATGAGGTTTGCCCTTACGCGGGCAGCCCAGGTTTGAGTCCAGCCTGGGGCCACTTTCCCTCATGTCACTCCTAAGCAGCAACCTCCGGTCTGAAAATATGAGACGATACGGAGATGCAGCAAAGCTGCTGTTTCCAGAGTGTCTGCTTGAGGCTGGCTCCTGAAGTACTGGAAATCACATACACACCAAGCCAAAAAAAGCCATTTTCAGAGCCGAAATTAACATATTTACAGCCTGGCACAAACCCAATGGCTGTGAGTTTGGGTACTCTTCACCCATCCCAATTCCAACATGGCTTTGCCAGGAGTTTAGCTTCAAAACACGGCTTCAGGAACAGACGGGTGATGTCACGGAGACTACGTCCATTAATTATACAGTCTACTGTCAGTCTTTACCGGCAGTTTTACGATTGTACTTCGTTTTCTACTTGATGGACTCTAAAGAAATAAAAAAAGATACAAATATGGACACAAGCTAATAAAGTACCTTTCAGTTCAAGGTGCAATGATGCAGCAAAATGTGAAATAAATACAGAGTTGTGTATCTGTATAATAGAGGCTCTACATTAAAACCTGTTTTACATTTCTCCTCCGCAGAGCCTACCTGTTGTTCCATCACAACCCGAGCAACAGCAGCCTGGACCACATTGGTCCTGTCCAGACAGTCCATACAGTTGACCCTGAAGAAGCCCTCCTGCTTGCAGATGACTCCAGCCTGGTCCACCCTGGCAGAGAAGAGAAAAGGTTTATCACAGAGTCTTTCAGAGGACAAACATCTCAATAACAGAAAATGATAAACTCTACAAAATGACCCCCATACCATTGAAAAGAAGCAGGAGTTAACATTAAAATACTGATTTTCACTCACCAGGCCCATTTCATGTCAGTGATGATGTCAGAGATAGCGTCTGTCAGGATCTGCACATTTTCAAACTTCATACCTCGACTGGGAGCAGGATGATTGGAAAAGATCAGTGTTGTGATGAAAGATCACTTGTGAAGAAACCAAAAAGAAAGAAGCTACTGTGCTTATCAATGTGTGCGCGTGTGTCTCACCAGTGCTCGTGGAAATCAAAGGAAACATAGGTCAGGTTGGGGTTGTTAAAAAGCAGGACTTGCTTCAGATAAGAATCACCAATTATCTTCTCACGTCCACTTTGATCCACTAAGTTAAGGATGACCTGAAGAGGAGCAGAGAGGGGGCTGTCACTCAGCACTGTGCAAAACATGACAACCATGAAAGCCTCTCAAGGGGTAAAGAACTTCATGTTTCACTATCACAACATCTGTCAAATGGACAAGGTCCATATAAGTTTGCTACCAGCTCAGCAGAATAGATGGATGAATGAAAAACAGGAGAGTTTACCCTCTGTTACCATATCGTTAGCCTAACAACAGTTTTGCCCAAGTCATATGCCAAGTTTTTGGAAAAGAGGACAAAACATTTTTAATTTAAAATTATTACTTTTATCACTATCTTTATTAGGTTTATATAATCTTTATCATTATTATTGTTAACATGCTTATTTTATTTAAATTTCTTTGACTCTGGCAATTATATTGTTGGACTCACATGATGATTATTAAAATTCTATAATATATGACTTTGGCAATTGTGCTTTTCGGCTATCAATATGCCAAATCCATGCAAGCTCAGGTGTTAGGCTGACTAACACCTGAGCTTGCATGGATCCGACTACAGTAAGATTTAGATAATAATCCTCAGACAAAATAAATTAATATGCAGTGAATGTGGAATCAACCCACCAGCATTTTGTAGATCTTGAGCTGTTCCTCAAAGTGAGCAGCAAAGTATTCCATGGTCTCCTCCTCTCCTTTCACATGAGAAACAGGCAAAGAGTTTCCATATTACTGCTTTAAATCAATAGCCCTAGCTTTGACTTTGACATATTTGAATGGAAAAAGGGCAGCAGAAGACTGAGCAAAATGAGGTGGACCAATGTGTTGAGATATTTTATAACCCCCAAAATAAAACATGTGCCAACAGTTGAGGTTGGAAGGGGTCTATGCTGAAGGCAATGCAAAGAACAAGTAGCAGACCATTTCCACATATTTTGAAACTGCTCTAAAATTCAGTTTTATTGGAGGGAGGTAGTTGAGACACTACCAAACATTTTTGGTGATGGGAGTGATTGCTCATTTTCTCCAATATATCTTTGGAACATTGCTTTTTTACAAGAAGGATAAATACTTGTTAACCTGTTGGGACTGGATGTGTCTGCGCCGACACATTTGTATTTGAATGTCATTTAGCCCTAAACGGTTCCATGCAATCAAAAAAATTCCAGCAGTTTCTGAAAGCTGAGACGTTGCTCTTTCAGCTAACATGTGATTATTACTGCAATTTCACTCAGGCATTTAAGGAAACCTGCAAATAAACACAGCCGGCAAAGCGGATGGATGAGAAGGAGGCAAGGAGAAAAGAACGCAGAGTTTGTTCAAAAATGCCAAAAAGAGGATCATCCCCGGTTATGACACCTCCTCTGAAGCTTCTGCATGACCCTGAGATTAATGGAGCATCTGAAGGAGCAACTTCATGTTAGTAAAGGTAACGTTAGAGTGGATTGATGTCAGGATGAATGAAGCTCTCGCTGTCAAGTTTTTACTTCATACACATATTTTCCTGTGTAATTTGATGCCTGTATTGTGTGGTGACTTTTTTGGAAAGATGTACTTAGTCTTATTTGTACAATATGAACGTATTTCAGTGTTAACGATACGTAGTTACCTTTTTAGAATGGAGTAACATCCTGTGTTTGTACTGTATGTGAGTATGTGTTTTACATGCTGCGCGCAATACAACGCATGAAGTCATTCTGCAGTCTCAGAAATGCACTTCCAGTCTTCTTTGTGCTGTGTGAGCCTGATTTGAGGCTTGAATTGTTACTAAACTTGTTACTTAACTTTATAAATACTGCACCATTCCTTGTTTGTACTGTACAATATACGTGAGAAGATGAATATCTTTCTCTTATTCTTCCAGATTCAGTTTTGTTGTCATGAAGAGGAGAAAACATCCTTCAGTGCCTTTTGTACAAAGAGAGAGACAAGCTGTAACATGCTGGAGGATCTGGTGTTGCTGTCAAATACCTCTTTTTTTAAAACAAGAGAAAAAAAATCTCATACACGCTATTGTACATATGTTTGTTAATGATCAAATTTCATCTTCTTCTGTTCAAATTTTTGATCTGTTTGTTTTTCTTCACCAACCCTCCAACGTCCAATTCTCTGTTTGTGTTTTTCTTCAGTTCAAAGTGTTTTTCTGTCACATAACATGCAGTAAATTGGAAACAACACCAGATATTGAAAGTTCAAAGTGCCCAAATGGGCCTAAGCACTTATGCACAGGACATTTTTCAACCGTTTTATGGTCAAGATAAGCAAAAATAGCCCAGGCAGGCATTTTGGGGCGCAGGTCTTAAAGGGTTAAAGATTGTACTAGCAAATATTAAAAAGGCTACAACACTTAAGTGGTTGCAACCCAATCGTCCAACAAAGACTGACTGGATAGATGTTGTGTCTCTAATTGAAAAAATGGAAATATTGACTTTCTCACTAAATCTAAAGTGCAGAAATGATTTTGCAATACTGGGAAAATGGATTGAGTACATAACTTGGGAAAATGAATGAACCACTACAACATGAAATGACTGTATTTTTCACCACTACAACTTAAAGATACATAGATGACCTGTTGTATGTGTTTTTCACCAAGCTGTACTGTTTTTTCTTGCTTGTTTAAAACAGGAAAAAAACAATTTAAAAAAGCATTAAAAAAAAGAAATTAAGTGTTGAACACACCAACACTCTTAAGAAAACTAAACACAATTTCATACCAACTTCAAATATCTAAAATCCAACATTTGATTTTCTGAGAATTTTTAAGTCTGCTACACTGGCATAAAACCTCTGAGAGGCTATGTTCAGTTCTAAAGATGATGTCGCTCAGCTGACCTTTCTCCAAACGTGGTCTGGGGTTGTAGCGGTACCCCGCCTGGCTCCAGAAAACAGGCACAGAGCCGCGCATCTGCACAAATGATAGAGTGTGGCTGTGCACGTGAATCAGCTGCTCAGTCTCTACATAGTTGGCCACATGACCATCAGTATCCACTCCTCTGCGTTTGTATCGCATCCCTTTAGCACAGAAGAGACAGAGCATCATGACAGTCAGAGACATAAACTGATCCAGTAGATGGAGAATGAAAAGATGGAGCATAACCGTCCTCTGAAACAAAATGAAAACAGCTAGCTCTACCTGCACGGTGGCGGCTTCGTCTGGAGATCAGTGCCACAGTGAAGCGAGGGTGGATGTCATCCACACAAGTGGCTTCTTGTGGGGGTGTCTCAGGGCTGCTCCGCTCCTCATCAGCACTCTCATTGTAGTTCACCACTAGTTCTTCTACCTGTACAAAGCCCTGGATGATCGGAGTCACCCAGAAATCCACCTCTGGCACCTGGGAGATCAAAGTTTGATAAGTAAATCAGCACAACGAACAGATCAGAATGTCCTTGATAAGGGTTCACTGTAGACCCAACACAGATCTAACAGTCACATTTAGGAGCTTGTGTGGCTTGAGCGTTTATTTCGTCAAAATTCTAGCCTGTATAAGAAGTGATACCCAAAGAACACATGCATCTTTCAATTCTTAAATGAAGAAACAGTTTGAGAGGTTGTGTGGGGAAAGAAATCTACCTTTAGGTCAATAAGGTCTTGAATCATGTGCTTGTTCCAGAAGAAACGGTCATCCACCTTTCACAATAAATACAAAATTCAATTAATCCTTCATTCAGAGATTTTTCTAATTGTGATTATGTGTAAATGAGGCAACAAGTTGGATCAGCTGCTCTGCTAAGTTCACACAGTGTGCCTGTGTTCGGCTCCTCTCCGCTGAACTGACACTGCTCACACTCTCATGATATCCACAGACACCACAGCTGTGTGACGGCCACAGAAACTTCTGAAAGTCTCACTCTCCTGCACTGAAATTTCTTTTAATAATGTACATCTTAAAAAATAATGTCTGCTCTCATTCTTTCACAGATTTTTGTTTCTACAGGCATTCTTAAAGGCTCTGTGAGGCATATCTGTTTGGTGTAGACTGCAGTAACACCTTTGTGTTTCCCAGTGACTACGTTTCCCATGAGCACCATCACCCTCTTCATTTGTTTTGAAGTGGAGAGCAGATCTTCTTATTGACTTGACCTTTCTTTGTAAAAGATAACTTTTCCAAGGATGCAAAGCAGTGAGATGATGCATTTATTTTTAGTTACATATCGCTGTTGTTTGAAACAATCTCATTTTAAGTTGTGGCTCATGAACAGGCAAAAATATATGAGACAAAGTGGATGGTGTGAGCACCCCACAAGAAGTGGTCTTCTACAAACCTGTTTCCAGAGGGGTAAATTGAGGTCGGCTAAGTCTCCCTGACGCTGAGCGCTGTTTGTCAGGTCATATGTCATGCTATAGTAAAAAGAGTCTGAATCCATGAATATCTTGCAGAGCTCATCCATCAGCCTCTTCTCCAGGCGCTCCCTTTCTTTGTTTTCCTTGACCTGGAAGCCAGGGGAATACTGGATTCAGAAACAGAAGAGAAGAAACAAGCTGACAAAGCACAGACGGCAGATTCTTATGTAATTCAAAGCTTTAGAGAGAAAAGGCATATATATATATATATATATACTACCGGTCAAAAGTTTTAGAACACCCCAATTTTTCCAGTGTTTTTACTGAAAATTATGCCGTTTAATGTCTCATTGGAACCAGACGTCAAAGCATAGTACAAATAAGCAATTGGAGTCAAAAAAGAAATTATGGAATCAATTTATAGACCAAAATGTTTTCTAAACTGTTGACTCATCAAAGTAGCCACCTTTGGAAGATATA
Source organism: Thalassoma bifasciatum (assembly GCA_008086565.1). Classification (NCBI taxonomy): domain Eukaryota; kingdom Metazoa; phylum Chordata; class Actinopteri; order Labriformes; family Labridae; genus Thalassoma; species Thalassoma bifasciatum. The sequence continues at coordinate 19,082 of RPOG01002979.1, read as the reverse complement.
ACAGCTGAACACACACGTGGCATTCTTTCTACATATACATATACATATACATATATATATATATATATATATATATATATATATATATATATATATATACACACACACACACATGAAAATGTAAGGTGGACAGCACAACAACAACAACAACAAAAAAACCTTTTTCTTGATGGGCACGGCCACATTGGACTTGATTTGGCTTAAGGTTTTCATCAAGAACTTCGAGTCATCAGGAGACTGGCCCAGCTTCTCTGGTTTGTCGATCCCAAAGTGATGCTTCTTGCACAGCTAAAAGAAGAGAATAATATCAATTTCCAACAACTTTACAATTTTCATGACAATAAAGTCACATCTGAAAAAAATTGAACGACTATAAATAAACACAAGCAAAAAAAAAAGACTTGTCTTTTTTCCACAAATGTGATCTAAAGCACTCCTCATTTTCATAGATTCAGAGCTACTTTGGGAATTAAGGTTACTAAGTCACAAGACCATGGAACGATTAATCTACATTACAGGGACAAAGAACGACAGGATGGGATCTAGAGGCCTATCTTGGGACAGTTATCACACTCCATTTGTACTTACTTGAAAATATTCTGTTTCACCATCCATGAAGCTCTCCTGAAAGACTGAAATCTAAGCATTTTCCTTTATGATCTTTAACACTCTTGATGTATCTGCATTTTATTGTAACCCTCAATGTGTGGGTGAAAATAACAAAAGGCTTTTAGCATATATGAGAACTCTAAATCATCTCCATCAGGTCTATCCCATCAGAGATTATGTAAGCTTCTCACTGATTAACATGCACCATAGCAGCATGAGTAAACAAACCTCCAGCTCCAGCTCCTGAGGCTCTTCATCAGACAGGGGAATGACAGTTATTTTGGTGATCTTAAAGACTTTGTGGTTGCCGGGTAGAAGTCCCACCAGGGCTTTCTGGCGAATAAGCACAAGGCCCAGAGGAAGATCTGCCAAGAGGTATAAGAAGATGCTGACTTTAGGGCTACATCATTTAAATCTGAGCACTGTGAAGGGAGCAGCTGCATAATAGGCAGCAACAGCAGGTTTCCTTTAGAATATGATAGGATAAGACATCCTATTTAAAAAGCATTGGGATCAAAGGTGGAGTCTGCAGGAATTTTTTTTGTTAATGTTTATAAAGACAACATCCAAACTGGGCTCCTCCTTCGTGGCTCAGTGCCAGCAGCTGCACATGCCCACAGGCCCCAGTCGTAGTTAATAGCCATAGCTACAAAAACTCATTCACGAGCCTAGTTAGCACCTGTAGCATCACGTTTCTAGATGGGAGAGACTCAACAGCAGTACTCATGACTTGCTGCAGGTAAATGAGGTATCATGCAAATATTGTATCATTCTTTCTCCATGAGTTACGGCCGCAATTGTAGCCCCTTGGGATAGCTCTTCCTGCTGGCTATCATCAACATGCAAACTCACATGCGCACTGGGCACTCTGCGATTGGTTGGTCATCACCCATACCTACACCTACTCTCCACCCAGAAACATCCAGAATCAACCAAAACATCATCATACAGGCAGAGGTGGGGGCAGAGGAGGGGGTGAAGCAGGCAATGACAACCAGAGGCCCATAGATGACCACTGAGCAGGATTATTCCTGTAAAAGTTCAGGTTTTGCTTTTTAGAAATATTCTGCAGACCCTACCTTTAAGCCTACTTAAATATGAGTCTTACTTTATCTATGAATGTGAATGGCATAAGCGGCTCTTCCACCAAGCAGTCTGGTTTTGTACTGAACACAGCTGTTGATGTTTCCACTCTCAAAACATGGGAATGTCCCAAACATCCCCATCTGTAATATCTTACTTTTATGCATCATTTTGTGGCATAATTAGGCAAACCTACCTGACCCTTATTTGGGAGCTTGACACTGACTGTTGTTATAGGGTGCTATAAGAAGGAACTAAAAGTTCCTGTGGTCCATTAAAGAACCATGGGCTAAAAACCTGAGCAGATAAGGCAAATCAGGCCAGTTATTTATGGAGAAAAAAATAAAAGTCATAGCAACACACTGTTAGACCAGGAGAGGGCAGTAAGACAATTACAAATGCCAGCAAAATGACACTGTAGGACAAGGAGATAACCTGGCGTCTTTATGTATCGCACTGCAAGTAGCTGGTCCTCATGGAGGATATTTAGTCATTTATCATTGATAAGTCATTTATTAAACAAATAACTTTCCTCAAAACAAAGGCATCGCCGAAATATGAATAATGCATTCCAAAAGGGCTTCCATCACCTTGATCTTGCTGTATTTCCACAGCCAACCCTTGTTTGCTCAGAAAGTTTGGGAACACTGTGATCGCATCAGAGCAGCTTGGTTTTCACCTAAACTTATGCTAGCTATGAATCTCAAGTATCCCATGCACCGAAAACCTGGAAAATAGAAGATGATTCATTTAACGTGTCAATCTTAGCAAAAGACAGAGAAGTTACACATTTTATCCATGATTGGTGTTGTTTCATCAAAATGCACAGTTGTGCCTAAAAGTAACCCCCCCCCCAGGGCAAATCTGGCAAATCATCTTCTATCCTCCAGGTTTTTGGTGAATTGGATACTTGAGATTCATAGCTCGCATAAGTTTAGGCTGGTCTTCTACAAACTGGGGGGGGGCAGACAAGTCAAACCCAGATCTTTCTCTCCAAAAGCCAAAATAAGCTTAAAGAACAAAAATCAGGATTGAAAAGAATCAACACTTTACTTTAAGCTCTTTCCTCTTTATAGCTACACATATTTTCTGTTTTTACACCTCCTGTAGTGAGAAAGAAACATACTTAGTTCCAGATGATCTGGTAGTGCACTCAGGGATAAACTATTGGCATGAATATGGGTGCTTTGCAGGGGGAAAAAAAACAGATTATGGTGAAATATTCAAATCTGTTAAATTTTTAACTTACCTGTGTGAAGCTGGATCTTTCCAATGACACCTTCTACCAAACCCAAACACACAGGATTCCAGGCTAGCAGCAGGTCGGTGGCTGAAATGAATCAAGGGAGAGAACCATGAGGGCAGTGAAACATCAGGAACCTTCAGAGAGATGATCAAACAGGTCTGAATCTCCATCTCCTTTTCCAGTTTAGGATCTAGGGTCAACAACTTGCTGCTGGGAAAAAAAAGTCACATGAAGTCACATCTGGATGCTCTCGTTCACTGGTTTTTTTCTTATGTCTGCTAAATGTGCTCAGTGTCTTCGCTCTCCTCAATGCAGACATTAACCTTTCACGAGAGTAATGTTAGCTAAGGTGGCTAACCACTCTGCTTACAGGCGGTCAAATAGTGAGAACACTGCATAGCTTCTCAGAAACATGACTGGTCCACTTTGCATACACTCATGATTCTACTATTAATAAAGAGCGAAAGGGAAAGTAAAAAAACAAAGTACTTTACAGAATTGTTAGTGTAGTTGTGCCCATAAGTTTACATACTCTGGCAGAATTTATGAACTCATGGTCATTTTTCAGAGAACATGTATGGTTACAGAACTTTCACTCATGGCTAGTGGTTGGCTGGAGACATTTATTCACAAACAACTGTGTTTACTCTTTGTAAATCATAATGACAACCGAAACTTCCAAAATAACCCTGATCAAAAGTTTCCAGCCCATGGTGATTTTGGCCTGATAACATGCTCACAAGTTGACAAAAATGGGTTTGAATGTCTACTAAAGGTAACCATCCTCACCTGTGATCTATTTATTTGTTATCAGTGTGTGTGTATAAAAGCTCAGTGAGTTTCTGAGCTCCTGACAGACACTTGGATCTTTCACCCAGTGCTGCACTGATGTTTCTGGGTTCTGAGTCATGGGGAAAGCAAACAATTGCAGGAAAAGGTAATCAAACCATGTCAAACAGTAAAGATATCCAAGGAATCCACAGAGACAAGCCTCAGAACTTCTGGAACCAAGTCATTCAGAGTGTAGAGACCGAAACTGAACCTTTTGGCCACAACAATAAACATTTTAGAGGAGGTGTCAACAAGGCCTATGATGAAAGGTCCACCATTCCTACTGCGAAACACGGAGGTGGATCACTGATGTTTTGGGGATGTGTGAGCTACAACAGCTCAGGAATCTGGTCAAAATTAATGGCGAGATGAATGCAGCATGTTATCAGAAAATACCTGGGGAACCCAGAAGCTGCACATAAGATGCACTTGGACATTCCAATATGACAATGATCCAAAACACAAGGCCAAGTCGACCTGCTATTGGCTATAGCAGAATAAAGCAAAAGCTCTGGAGTGGCCATCTCAGTCTCCTGACCTCAATTTCATCGAGCCACTCTGGGGGGATCTCAAATGCGCAGTTCAAAAAACACATCAAATGTGTCCCTTTAGGAAAAAATTTTAGACACCCTGGCATAGACAGTCCTTACAGTCTCTCTAAGTTTTAGTAGTAGTACTAAAATTCAATAATGCCTCTCATTACTATGCCACAAAGCGTTAAGTCAGCTCAGTTGGTTTCAAAGAGTAAATTACATGCAGGGTCATGATACAAACTGACAGACATGAAAACTGGAATGCTCTGAGCTGGTGATGGAAAAAACATACCGGTGTGGGAAACTGATAAAAATCAAGGATAGGAGTTGAACAATAAGGTATCAAAAAAACAGATATTTGATATTGTCAGGTATACTAAAATAATTAGATATGTGTCAATTCATGCATACCAGAAAGTAAAAAGAGCATGCTTGTTTTCTTACAGTTAAATGCTACTGGATGTTGTGTCCAGCCTGGTGTTTTAGATAACTGAATAGGGTATACAGTACATGAACTAGATCTTTTATATGATCCCAAAGCCAGGGAATGCAGGTTTTGCTTGACAGATGAACTTCTGTCTGAACAAGCAAGTTGCTCAAGATGCTGTGAGTTGGATATTCCACACTATATATACTGTGTACACACTGTGCAGGGCATTTTGCATCCACACAGATTGAAGCATACAGTGGTTAAAGCAGAAAAAAGTAAGATTTGAGATGAAAGGTGACTGTAGAGGAAAACCAGTAAGGGTTGGAAACTCTTTTTCCAATTGAATAATGAAACAGCGGTGCAACTAAAACCCTGTTCTGGATGGCTGCTCAGCCATACAACTTTAACAGACTCAGAGAATAACACGCACAGCCTTTTGGAAATGAAAAAACTAAACTTTCCTTTAAGTTAAGCTCAAGTTTGACTTAAGGTGGAGTGAATTTCTCACAGCTCATAGTATCATTATGAAAAAAAAATAACAACACACTATTTGTCACAGCTGTTCAAAGCAGTATTCATATCTGTAATTTTGATAAAATGTCACCCCTGGAGCAACTGAGTAATAATTATGAGGTAATTATCTCATATGTTAACCTGAGCCCTGACTTGAACTGACAGCTGTAACTCCTCACACCTCAGATGACTGATTTGATTACTGGCTATGAGTGTTATTATTAACAGTTAATCCCTGGGCCTAAGACCTTATTGTGATGAAATATGATGTCATTCTTCAAACCTGTTCAGGAATGGGTATCAAGAACCAGTTCCTGCTAATAATCGATAAGAAATGGTTCAATCCCTTGATATCTATAGTTTTTTTCACTTAATGATTCCCTCATCAAGTCTTTGTCATGGCTGGAGATATTTTCAGCCCTGAAAGATCAAGGATCTTTCCAGAAAAGGCAGATATGCTTGTCTTTTTAAACAAGAACTGTTGAGTTTGTATAACCAAAATCTGTCCAGATATCTAGGATCGACTGACTTTCATATTTATTTACTTAAAACTCAGTAAATTGTTGATGAAACCTGTAAAGCTACCATTTGAAAATTCACAGGAGGAATTAATGAAGAATCGGATCGATACGTGCAATCATTAATGATAGTGGTATCAATAAAATCTCATCAATACCCATCCCTAAACCTGTTCAACCATAATATTAAATAACTCTGAAGGCCTTCAGACCCAACTGCCATACAAAAGTTTGACCCTGTTGAACTTGAGGCTTGTGTATCAGAGCAGAGGATTTAATGTCGTTCCATTGTGTTTCTAATAAATATTGTGTTGGATCAGTGATCTGAGTCAAAACACCAAAGAAAGACAATCAGAAAATCCACTGAATGAGGCTTTAGCAAAAAAGCAGGATTTACTCTGCACACCGGTACTGGAGTCCAGTAGGCCTGCAGGCTCTGCTCATCTCACAGTTGAGATCTGCCTATGTCACTACATTTGTCAAACATTCACTGAACATGACATGTGATGGGGGTTGGTTCATACATTTAGAGACATCACATTCGTTTTACAGTGGCTGAGTTGTAGTCTTTACAAGCTATGGTTAAAAGAACTACAGTAAGACTCACTGAAAAATGTAATATGACTATAAGTGTGTGCTGAATAAAATGGCTTTTGATTTAATCTTCATCTTTTAACTCACTTCTAAAAAAACAAACTTTGACAGATTCACTTTTGTGCTCGTCTCGTTGCTTTTTTATTTTGATTATTTCATGACCTGATATTCAACATGTCATGACTCCGTTCTTTTTTATTCTTGTACCTGTATTCATCAGCATAAGCATCGTTATCATCATCGTCATTTTTTATCACTTTTACTAGTTTACTGTCATTTTTTTTAATTCACTTTACATAATCATTGCTACTTTAACTTTTGGCTTTTAATAATACTTTCTTACAGACCTTTATCTCCTTCTATTCATCATTTTTGTGGTTTTATCTTTTCCTACAATCTCTAGTTCCACCTGCTTACTTTTTGAGATGAGATGATGATACATTTATTCTCATACACATTTGCAAGTAAAGAGCAACAAAATGAGGTTTGACATCTCACCATTCGTGCAATTAGCAGAAAGTGCACAAGTGTGTTTTATGCACAAATGTATTTGCAGGATTTACAGACGATTGGTTACATATGGATGAATTTGTGTTGTTGGCTCTGGCTCTTGGCTCTGATCTGGTCTCAGTCTTAACACTGCAAGTTATTCAGCACTTGCCATCATTTGAAGTCTTGTATTTTAACCAACATATTGGTCACACAACTGTGTTTAAAGCCATATTACTTTTTTATCTTAAAGTTAACGTTATAATTACAAATTGAGTAAGAACATGTTCTTGTTTGACTCAAACAGTCAGAGGACTTAAAAAGACGGTAAACAAGAAAGCTGAAAAGATCCTGTAACACCCTCAGAGCTTGGTTTAAGCCTAAGACCTGATGCATCAAGTGAAAATTTTGTGGAAGAGATACCTTTTGAACCAAACCACCACGCCTGATAAAGTTACACATCCTAGAGGCCATTGATGACAAAAAAATGTTTCTTGCACAAACACACTGTCATTGAAAGAGAATGAAACATCTTGATCATACTTCTCTTATTCTGATTCACTTTTTTATCTTAATTCCCTTTGTTTTACTTCTTACTGGGCATTTATTCCCAAAAAATAAAATAACTAAAATAATGAAATTAGAATGTTCTGTTTATGATCAATAGACTTTCACTTATTATGCTTCAGGTAGTTTGATTTCAAAGCATTTAATCAAGTAATTAACCATTTTCCCTTGTTGAAACACCTCTCCAGGTCCATTTACTGCTTGACATGTAAATGAATTTGGTGTATGGACAGAATGAAATGAAGTGTTTTTATCCTGTATTAGGACTCCATTTTAGCCACAGGTTGATGGACTATTGTGCTGTCTGGGTTGTTATGTATTTGCTAGACATTTTGAGGTTGTGCCCCTTGATTAGGTTTTACTACTTCACTCTTGATTGTTGTGTTTTATTTCCTTTTCTATGTTGCTGCCTTCAGTTGTTTAGCAATTTGAACTAGTGTTTTTAAAGGTATAATACAAGTTAATTTATAATTATGATTACTATTATTGTTATTGTTATTATTTATTATTATTATTATTATTATTATTATTATTATTGTTATTATTGCACGTGAGGATCAAACTTTGGCAGATCAAAGTGAACCAATAACCACAGATTCCAGGTGTATCACAATAAGATCCAGGTGTCAAGTTACAGGACTTAATCGTTGACATGCTGGGACCTGAAAGATTAACTCGTTATGAATCACTATTCGGAGCTGAAATGAACTCGATGGGTGTATTTGTTAATGTCCTGTATCCCTTTGTGGATTTAAGCCGTCTCACAGCTACCTAGCTGGCCTGTGATGGGAGAAACCCAGCTTTCAGCGGCAGGTATGAAACCCTGGATGGTACATCTATTCATCATGAATCCAACCATTTCAGAATGGACCTCTCCGAATAAGTTGTGTCCGATCAGAGCTGTCACCTTTACATGTCCCACAATGACAATCACATACATGACAAGGGACGTGTGAGACACGATCAACGAGCTCGTCCTGAAACTGTTATTTGACATTATATGGATCACATGGTTTGTTTCTCATGCTGTAATGTTGTCCTGTTGTAATGTTATAATGTAGTAACGTAGAGACCGGCAGATGAGTGGCCTGCAGCTCTGACACGTACCAGGTCTGACTGTCATGCTCCCGTCTCTTCGGCTGCACCACAGAGCGCTGTCCCCGCTCTGGAGGATGTACTCATCCTTGGCCTGGAACAGCTCCATCAAAATTACTCAGACTATTCCAAATGTGGACAGATGACTCACACTCCTCAGGTCTGTGAGATTAGGAGAGGATAGACGGCAGCAGATTCAGTCAGCTCACACCCAACGGCCATGGAGCTAGGACAGCTAGCTGTCGTTACCCAGCATGCTCTCAGTCTTTCACAGGCGCGTACCGGCTGTTCCTTCCTTCTTTACGCATCCTGAAGGTGAAATTCCCTGTCAGCAGAGGAGACGCCTCTTCCCACTGCCATGGTGAACTCACAGAAGGGAAATAAACACTGGTATTTGGAGGCTTTCCCTGGGACTGTTCGCTGTTCAAGACGGAACCGACAGTTTCCTGCCACAAACAACGACACGTGATCTATGTCGTCATCCCTGGTACATAGACACGCACGAAGCAGAGCCAATCAGAGGGCTCCAATCAAACAAGCTTATATAGCAAACACATTAGTAATCATGTGAATCATATGTATATACATCTGTGAAGGTATATTAACCATCATCATCTTTATCCTGTCTGTGGGCAGATATAGTAAGATAATGCCTTTCCTATGAAGCTTTTCATTCATTTGTTGAATCATTAATGGGACATTTCAGGTATAAGACAAATCGTTATAGCTAAAGCACCTTTTTCTTGGGAACACTAATGTATTGGAATTAAAACTGTTTTAAAATCAGGGGTTTGGTTTCACAACAAGTACTTCAAATATGTATCATTTATGTATCAGAGTATTTAGACTCCTTTTACTTTTAACTTGTTCATGTGTTGCAGCTCTGTGCCCCAATCATTTGAATTCGTTTTCACATTAATCTATGCAAAGTACCCATTAACAACATAGTGGAAAATAGTTTTACATAAATTTGAAAACTTGATAAAGAGGATAAGTTAAATGTCACATTACCATAAGTATCCAGACTCCTTTCTCATTACTTTGTAGATGCTCCTTTAGCAGTATTTATAGCCCAAGTCTTTTTGGATATGACTCAACAAGCTTTGTACACCTGGACTGGAGGATTTTCTGTCATTCTTTTTGGCGAAGCCCCTAGCTCAATTTTTAGGTCCCTCCCCAGTGATATTCAGTTAAGTTCAAGTCAGGACTCTGGTTACAAGACATTCACAGAGTTGTCCCTGGGCTGCTCCTGTGTTGCCTTGGCTTTGTATCTGACTTAAGGGTGTTTAGGGGTCGCTGTAACGATGGAAGCAGAACCTTTGGTCTGGTCTGAAGGCCCGAGTGCTGTGGAACAGACTTCCCCTGAGGATCTCTCCACAGTCTTCTCCATTCTCCGTCATTCGAGCCACTCCTCCAGTCCCTGCTGCTCAAAAACATCCCCATAGTGTAATGCTGTGTCGCTATCCAGTTTTGTTTTGTTTTTTATGCATTATCCAAGCAGACTTTCATGTGTTTTGCACAAGAGACTTTCATGTGGCTACTTTGACCAAAAGCCTGAATCAGTGAGAGGCCGTCATAATGGTTGTCCTTTAGGAACTGTCCCACCCTCACACAGGCTCTCTGACAAACTTCCATTTGAGATTTACAGAGCTGACTGTGCTCTTGGGAACTTTCAGTGCAGCAGGACTTCTTTGTACCTTTCCTTTAATCTGTTTGCATCAATCCTGTCTCGGAGCTCTGCAAGGGGTTCCTCTGACCTCATAGCATGGCTTTTTTCTCTGATGTGTCTCTGTGTGAGTGTGTGTGAAAGTCTGTCTGTGTGGCCAAAATATATATATACAGTTGGGCCCAAAAGTTTACACCCCCAGCAGAATTTCTGATTTTTTTGGCCTTTTCTCAGAAAATATCAATGATAACACAAAAACCACTCACTCACCCTGTCACTCATGGTTAGTGGTTGGGGTAAGACATTTATTGAAAAAAAAAATCGTTTACTCTTTTTGAATCATAATGACAACAGAAACTTCAACTATGACTCTGATAAGAAGTTTACACAGCTCTGGTGGTTTTGTCCTGATAAATGCACAAAATTCAACACAAATGTGTTTGAATGTCTACTAAAGGTAACCATCCTCACCTGTGATCTATTAGTTTGTAATCAGTGTGTGTATAAAAAACGAACAGGGTCACTTTTGAAGTGTCTGTTGTCATTATGATTTAAAAAGAGTAAACACAGTATGTGTTAATAAATGTCCCCACCCAATTTCTAACCGTGGGTGACAGAAAGGTTTTTGTGTTACCATTCATGTTTTCTGAGAAAAGGCCAAAAAATCAGAAAATTCTGCTTGAGGGGGTGTAAACTTTTAAGCACAACTGTATATACATATATATCTATCTATATATATATCTATATCTAGAGAGAGAGAGAGAGAGAGAGAGAGAGAGAGGGAGAGAGAGATACACACACAAATATGAAATAGGCCCTATTTTCCTGCACTCATTTCACATTGAATGGGCGATACACATTGGGCATGTGTATCAATCATTTTTCATTCTTACAAGAATGAATGTTATTTCAAATATGTGCTTCATGTGTCCCCTTCTGGCTCTAATGCCCTGACCCTCCAAAGGACCCTGCACTGCCTTGCTCTGATGTGCACTGTCACCTGTGAGTGCTTTTATACTGGAGTGTGTGCCTTTCCAAAGTCATGTCTAACTTGTCACAGGTGGACTCTGACCAAGGTTTAGAAACAACTCAACAATGATCAGGAGTAATTTTAAGAGTTATTCTAAAGGGTCTGAAATTTATGCCAATGTGAGTTTTTCCTTATTAATACATTTTCTTTGAGTCTTTTTCACTTTCTAAGTACTAAGCGGGGATTGATGTGAAAAAAGGAGTCTGAATACTCAAAGCATCAGGCTGCAACACTACAAAAATTGAAAAAGTGACATTCTGGCTACTTTCTGAGTGCACTATATATATATTTTTTTCTTTTTTTGTTGAAGGTTGAAGTTTTGTGTATCAAACAATTATCCTGGAGAAGGTATTTTTATTTTTTCTCTGGACATTTATCTATTCATCTACTATATTTTTCTATCTGTAGACTGAGAAATCTGTTTGTGAATCTATTTAAACATATTCTGCTTATTTCATAGTTATCATTTCTAATATGACTTATTTTAAAACATTTATTTTCCTACTGATTTAATATATTTCTGATTCTGATACAAAAGTGAAGGAAAATAGATATCCTACAAAATACAGAGATAATTCAAACATGAGTCAGAATCCATGTGAAATACATTTTATTTTGGAGTATACCAACATGACTTTCTTAAACAATGCATTAACCTGCTCTCCATGAACCATGATTAAACAGTAAGCCACAATTAACGGTGTGTAAGGCAGTGGGTGACCCTTTACAGATGGCTTGTCATGTACCATAGCGACAAATTACTGCACAAAACAGGGTCACTTAAAGGTAGTTTTAAACTTTCTCAATGGAAAATTCTGCTTCGATTCATAAATAATGTCTTTTATAACCAGGTGTTATTTGGCAGTTGGCGTTTCTTAGGCTCTAAGGCCATTTTGTCTTAGCTTTGTCACTGATTGTGGCTTTGGTTGTTACACAAAAACATTCACTCAGTCTTTAACTGTCCTTACAAGTGCAGGCTGTTTCACATTCCATGTAAGACACACATTACATCTGCGTTTGTCATTACACATTCATAAATGTACCAAAATACTGTTTAATAAGTACTGAGATAATGATTGAAAATAGCAAATAAAGCAATGCAAATACAAATACACAAACACATCAGTCAAAACTTAACTTATATAGTTTTAAATTAACTGCTGTTAATCTCTCAGCATGAAACACTTCAATGATGGCAAAGTGCAAAGAGTGCAGAATCAGTGATGCACCATGAAGCACCATCTCCCAGGCATATTTACTGTGGTCTGGAACAAGAAAAGCTCCATGATGGCCATGTGTCTAGGAGAAATGACTGTTCTGTTGAGTTATTTTGCAGTAAATAATACATATTTCATAGCCCAATACTTTCACTCGTTTACTTTATGATGTGTTGACTGGATCAAGAAAAGCCACAGACAACCCATAGGACAAAAGGCAACTATATATATATGTATATATATATATAACATTTCATAAGAAAATACTTCTTTCCATTTATTGCAAAAAGGCCTCTTCATCAAACTTTGATTGCGACAGGAAATTGTCAACACTCTCACTGTTACTGCTGCCCTATTATGACATTAGCATTACACAGAAGGCAACAACATTGGCTTGAAAACATGGCTGCACTTAGCTACCATCAATTATGTGCTGAATGTCAGGAAATACCAACACTGTTAATCAATGCATGCAACTTCCACAAATGCTTTAGTAAAGAAAGAAGGCGTAACTGGAGCAGATTTGTTCAGCATCAAACATACAGCAGGTTATCCTTCTCTTCTCTTGGATTTGAAGTGTGAGGTCATTATGATATCTCCTTCGCCAGCTCAACCGACTCTTTGGTGATCATGCTGGGCTCTCCTTTCGGTGTCAGGTTGTCTCCCTCCACAGAGCTTTGACTGGAGGGTCTACCAGGCAGCTCCTCTAGTTGCTCTAGTTTTTCCAGAATGTTTTGGACGCGTCGCACACCATCCCGTCTCGCTTGCCGTACATCTGTGCGACCATCTGGGTCAACAGAGTCTAGTGCTAAAAGCTCTTTAGTCAGCAGCTCCTCCAGCAGCAAGTATTTCTTGTCATTCTTCTTACCAGCAAAACATTTCACTTCTTGCTCCAGTTTAGCAACTCGTTCAACTATCTGTTGTACCTTAGCCAAGCCCGGGTGGACAGGGCTCTGAGCAACAGTTTCAGCTTCTACCTTCATCTCTGCAGGTTCTGGTGTTGTGTCCAAGGTTTCTGGTCTTGGGGGCATTTGAACTGTGATGTCTGCATGTTGCTGTTTCTCTGGTTTCTGTGGCTGCTGTATCTGCTGCTGTGACTCTATTAGCTGCTCAGGAGGCTGGGGCTGAAACTGAGGCTGGGGCTGGGGCTGAAACTGAGGCTGGGGCTGGGGATGAAACTGAGGCTGGGGCTGGGGCTGAAACTGAGGCTGGGGCTGGGGCTGAAACTGAGGCTGCGGCTGGGACTGAGGCTGGGAGTGGGGCTGAAACTGAGGCTGAAACTGAGGCTGGGGCTGAGGCAGGGGGGATGTTGGAGGTCGCTCTTGAGGGGACTGTGGCTGCTGCTGGAACTTCTGAGGTGGGGGTAACTGTTGAGGTTGCTCAGGAGGAAGCTTTTGAAACTGTTGAGGTTGTTGAAGCCTGGGAACTTCAGCCCCCAAGTGCAATGGCAGGGTCTGTGTGTGATCAGGTCTGTGCTGAGTGCTTAGATGTTCCTGGTCCATTTTTGGGGACTGGTCTCTTGAGAGGACATGCTGCTGAACCTTAGGGATGAAAACAAAATCAAACACCAGGGTAACGTATACTTTTCTCATTTTAAACCCCGCTTTTTCAGAAATAAAGAAAACCAAATATAAACAGTGCTAGGGATGCACGATATATACGGGCGTCAGAATATAGGCCAATACTGGCTTAAAAATGAACTATCGCAAATCAGCAGATGACATGCTGATATCTGCCAACATAAGACAATCCTGCTGCTTACTTGATCAAATGCCCGACCTGGACAACATGTCCCCAGCATGAAGAAGACATGCATGGTACCACATGGTCCCTGTCAACAGAGGTTATGTCCCCTCACTCTGTCAATTGTTACCCTGGTATTGTTATGATTGACTCAGGGAGGGCATAAAGCCATTAAATATTGTTATGACCGACACATATTTTGCACAAAAAATGAATAATATATAACAAATGTGATAAGAGTATGCACCAAGTTACTGTGCACCAACCCCAATACAGAAGAGAGTTGACGATCTCTGCATTTTGGTGCACTGAAAAAATATCAGTTTTGATTGACAACCAGCTAAATGAGTTGTAAAGTATCTGCAAATTGGATTTTGGCCAAAATTGCAATATCGTGCATCCCTAAACAGTGCTCAATAAACGTACCTGTGGTATTTCTCCAAGCACTTGTGACATAATTGGGGACTGGTTTCCAACATGAGGTGAAAGGTTGATAGGAGGAGCATGCTGGGGGGGCAGTATGGGAGAAGCTCTTTCCCTTGAAGGCTGCATTGCTGGAGAGTAACTCGGCCATTCTTCAGTCTGATAACGATGGAAAGGCTGCTGGTGCTCTGAGAAGGGGATGCGTTGAGAGTAGACGGAGGGATTCAACTGTGGCTGTGGCTGTGTTTGTGTTTGGCCTCCTCCCCCCTCATGGATCACTGGGATGGGGATGTAACCCGCCTGAAGACCAATGCTATTGGGCCGGGGGGGTTGGTGAGGCAGAGGTGTCAAAACCTGGAAATCACATCAAGTTCAAACAGTAGAAAAATATCAGTATTTGGTCTTTCAAAACACACATTTATAACACTTGTTTCATAACTTCATCAATCCATGCAAATATAATTATGAAGTAGGTAATTTGTCATTTCCAGAGTCCAACCTCTGCTGTTTTGGACACAGGCGAGGCAGCCATCACAGGCTCAGTAGGACAGCTTTCTGACGGTCCATGTAATGGAGATCTGGGCCTGCAGTGGAGGCTCGGGGTTGGGGTAAGTGTCCGACTCTCTGGCCGAACATTCTGCGCAGTGCTTGGATGGATGTACGAATAGCATGAGTCTTGCTGCTGCCTTGGTTCTGCACCCTCATGGAAGACTGGTATGGGTACATAGCCTGGACGAAGGATGGGGTGCTTCATCTCCCTTGAAAAGGTTTTCTGTGGTTCCAGAGGGCTGTGATCTGGTGGTATGTTGGGCCCATTTGATGACACTTCTTTGTCCTAAAACAGCAGATTGAACGGTTATTAGATATGACTAAATGTCAAATCATTGCTATTTATATCTTAACAATTTTATTATCAAGTATCTTGTCGTTACTGAATCCAGCAAACATCGAAAACATCGGTCAACGTTGATAAAAATATTCAAATCAAATTATACTTCTATTCATCTATTTATTCAACCTTTATTTAACCAGGTAAATAACCCATTCTACTTCATACTTCAAACAACACTGTTCTTGACTTCTTGACTTTTCAAAAAAACTATTCAAACAAACCAAAAATATTCTGCTGTTTTTAAAATGAAAAAGTCGTCTTGAGAAGGCAACAAAGAAACAGAGTTATACATTTATCAGCATTTTGGTACTTTGTGCTGTACTGTGGCATTCTGTTTCAATTCAGGAGACTGACACTCTGTGTAACAAATATGCTTTTATGGCATTTTTATTGCAATCTGTACTACTACGAATTTAAAAAAAAAACAAAAATGTATGCATTTTGCATTCAATAAAGTCAGAACAACATTTTTATCCTTCCTTTGGGCACATCTCAACAACTGTCCAGCTGCTTGAGGCTGGCTCTGGAAGTACCAGAAATCACACACACACAAAGAAAAGCTGTTTTCTTTTTTTAAGTTATTTTTTTTGGCCTTTGTGCCTTTAATGGATAGAGGAGAATAGTGGATAGCATCGTAAAGGGTAGAGAGAGTGGGGAGTGACATGCGGGAAATAGGCCACAGGTAGGATCCGAACCCGGGCCACCCGCTTGAGGGCAAACCTCATGGTGCGCAGCCATATCCACTAGGCCATCCGCGCATCACAGCAGAAATAAACATGTTTACAGTCTGGTACAGAAACGGTTTCCCACCCGGACCACTACTTTCACTAACAACATAGACTGTACAGGGGGTCAATTGTTTTACCGGCTCTGAAGTTTAGAAGACATCAAGATCGCTTGATTGCCCAGTCAGGGGCACAGCTCAGCTCATGTAAATGACGGGCGCCCTGTAGCCACAATGGCTGCGCCAGCCGTTCTGCTTCAAAACTCTGTTTCAGAAACAAACGGGTGTCAACAATGAGACTTTGTCCATTTATTATACAGTCAATGATCTCAACCCAGGGAGGTGTCTTCTTTGGATAAAGTTGTGCAGTCTGCTACAACATCAGCTCAACGTAAATAAAATGAACAAGGTCGTCTCCATCTGTTCTACAACAAGTCAACTTCATATTTGAAGCAACATGTTGTTACTTTGCTGGAAGAAACAAAGTGATCTTTAATATCTCTAACACTAGCTAAACTTAACCTAGCGCTGGCTTCTAGCTGTGTTCTTCATCATGTCACTTTGTTGGCTGGGAGCTCATTGGTCTGTTTGCTGTAGTATTTCTTCTTGGTGATCGTTCATCATTGTTAGCTGTTGTTCAAAGAGCTCAAATTAAAGTGACATTAGCCTCTGGAGCTTAGCTTTATTAGCTTATCTGTAATAGCAGAGATAACAAAAGTTGGCAAATGTTATGCTGAATGATTGGATACAAAAACTGTAGCTCCGAACTAATGGACAGACACTCTTAATAGAGACGGTAACAAGCATTTGTATTTTCTTTTTACCCAGAGCCATAAACCTGAACTTCAGTGGTGATGCTGACGGTAAACTTTGACTGTAACTGAAGCTTTTTATCAACTGTCTCAACAATCAAATGATTCATAAACTCCAATGTGTAGTTTAGATCATTTTGGTGACTTCTAGATGACGTGATCTTTCATTCTCTGGTGAGGAATGTTTTCTACTGTAACACCTGCCATAGCGCCTGTCACTGGATGTTGATTGTTTGTCCAGTGAGTTGACAGGGGTGTAGCTTAGCCAGAGGTCAGCTGTGCCTCCATTTTCACTGAGTTCATGTTTGGAGAAGATGAATCAACAAAGTTTTGAGAAGATATACACTTGATTTAAAAAGCATAAAACACACTTTTGCAAGTATTTTAGTCCAATATTTTCATTATTTTGATCACAAATTGCTGTTTTTCTTTTTTTTTTTTTTTTTCATATTCAGTCATGGTGATGTCAGTCATACTGCTGAACTTCTCAAATTAATTCACTTCATCTCCTAAATATTTCATAAACTATTGTTTGTATATTATACTCACGCTATTTATTGATGATTATATGCTTTAAAATCCATGTTAAGTAAATAAGAGCACATGAAGTATTTTGAGTAACCCAACATAAATAAACAAAAATGATTAAAGAAACCATTCAAAGTAATCTTCCCTGACAACAACACATATTTTTCCCTAATCTGATCGAAGGTGAATAAGTTTTTAAGCATGCATAATGAGTTGAATATTACTTTGAGTGCTAGTTTTCATTAGAGTCAGTCTAGTGAAGTAGAAATATGAAGAGAAATGCCAGTGTCATTACAGAGTTCCTGAACCAGTGCAGCAGTCAGCCTCAGTCAGAGCCTCTTAATAAAGCCGTGTTAAGATCCAGCCTTCATTTTCTCCTCAGTAAAAACAAACTCAGTCACTTTAAATGCAGGCACCAATCTTTCACTGAAGTACCCTCTGCCCTGCTACTGGACGCTGCACTACACCAGCACCACTGCACCAATTATATCCCATGGCAGCTGTCTTTCTGGTAGATTCTTCGGGACACTAACTTTGGACAACTGTGGCTCTCTGTGAGACGACACATCGCCAACTGGCAGCCTGGAAAGCAAACTTCAGCCCACGGCTCTGCCTCTGCATCCACCTCTATGTTTGAAAGGCCTGTGCTAAACAACGCCACATTACGCAGGGCAACCCGCGATCCTGCCACAAGTGCCTTTGGGCCAAACCGAACACAACCAATCCATGTAGGGGAAAAAGTTTGACATGAGCTGGTGGTCACATTATTTTCCACCTGACAAACGTTATCCAGACATTGGAGCTCATCGTAGATAGCCTTTACGTACTGCAGGGTGAGTCATCGAGTAATAATAGAGCTGGATCATGACACGGGAACATAACAGGCTCGATCAGCTCTTATAATGGCTTTATGAGCCGTTTGTGGAGAGGAGTGACGACGGCTCAGCGACAGGGCCTCCTCCTCTTCACCACATTCATATGTAACACTGATGCAGCTAATTCTGTGCTGCTGTCTCTTTAACACAACACCTTCTTCATGTCAACACGTCTCCACAGAAAACACAGAAAATACTCCTTACTCCGTGAATACTCCGCGAGCCCTCAACACGGACACACAAAGTTTGTCCCTTACCTTTCTCGTGTCGTGTCTCGGGTCATTCCAGGTGGTCGTGCGGTTGTTGTGATCGACGAAAAACGGCCATCCAGTCTGAGGGTCAATTTTCACCTCCCACCCGAGAGGAAGAGGGTCGTTGTCATTGTTTGTCATTGTCAATAACGGCGACGTCGTCGTCTTCATGCTACTCATGCTGCGAGGTGTCGAGTACTGAAACATCCTTTCAGGCGACGGACTCTTTAAAGATTCCTTCAAGTGACGTGGAGCAGGGGGCTGGAAGTTTCTCGAAATAGCGGGGTTAATGTCGGGGGCGGACAGCGCTGGATAGGAGGGCACAGGCTCCCAAACATGGGCGCTGGTGGAGCAGGAGGGATGCTGCTCACACACCCGGGGTTTCAGCCCTGTACCCCCGACATGAATCACTA